>JAVSBT010442174.1:13469-25044 GCA_033118115.1 Pharyngocirrus eroticus
TGAATGAATGAATGAATGAATGAATGAATGAAAGAAAGAGTGAATGAAAGAGTGAATGGATGGATGAATGAATGATTGATGGATATGAAGGATGGATGAACGAATGAATAAATAAATGAATGAATGATGGATATGAAGGATTGAGATTAATCATTCATTGGTTCATTCGTTCGTTCGTTCATTCATTCATTCATTCATTTATTCATTCATTCATTTATTCAATTGAGTACTTTTTTTATTTGTTTGATGAATATATAATGTATTAACCTTTCAAGGTAAAAGAAATAAATAGATGCATTATTAGAAGATCATTTGTTATGTATGAACTTAATGAAGATATATAGGAGTCAATGTCTACATATTTTATTTTGAGACATCTTTAGTAAAACAAGCACCTTAATACCAGGACTTTACCATAATTATAATGGGTCATTTTCTGCTACAACAGTCATTTCACATATTCAATCTTCTCTTCATAGTTGCAACCCCATGCGGCATATGAGCAGATAAAGTTAGATAGTATTGATAGCTTTCATTCAATGCTTGAATATGCCACAACCCATGACAACAAACTGTACAAAACAGCAACAGTGTATGGAAATAAGGTAAGCAAACACTGACATGAATCATTTGAGAACAACAAATCAGCATTTTAAGGGTAAAAAGTTTGTTGCGATACAGATTCTTTTTTTAAAGTATGGATTTGGGGAACCAATCATGTGTTTGCTATAGACATGGGGCATGCCCAGGATGCCAGTTGAAAAAGGGAAAAAGGGTTCTCTCTAACCAAAGGCTTAACACATGCCCAGAATGCTGCTCCATTGTAGGGTTAATTTTACAGGATATTTTTGGAAGACGGGAGTATCTATGAATAAAGATTTTTTTTATTATTATGAAGTAGGTTGAGTTCTAAGTAATAGAAAAGCCAGGTTGTTACATTGCAGTCTTAGAGGCTGTCAACAGCATTGTTTTGATTATATGGCATAAAAATGTCATTGCTTGTATTTCAGCATCCAGTTTTTGAAGAGAAATTTGAAATTGATGTTACTGACAATGATAAATTTCTGCATGTCTGTTTGTGGTGCCATGTTCCAGAACAAAGAGATAAACAAAAGAAGATAGTTAAACCTGAAAAAGATGTCTTACTAGGCCATGTAAGTCCACACATTATTAAAGTAACCCCAACCAATTAGTCCTGTCATCTGTGTATGTACATAGTAAAAGAAATTGTTAATGTTGCGAACTTTAAGTGTGGCATGAAACAATTAAGCTTTCATGTTTGGGCCATGTTCATTCACAAAAATAACAAAACTGATTCAGTCATGGGTTGAGTATACGAGTAGTTATGAAACTTATCAGAAATCTGTAAAGGAAAATTAACCCGCTTCCCCTTTCTGAGCCTGTAAAGAAAGCAAATTGTGACACATTTATAGAAATGACTGCAATTAAAACATATGGATGCCTATTTCAAAACAAGTCTTTCCTTTTTTTTAAGGAATCTGTTTGAAGTTTGTTATATGTTTTGACATTTTATAGTATGTTTTTACATTACAGGTTAGCATTTCTTTGATGGACATTGCTTTGAAGTGTCTTGGAACTCTTCAAGGAGATTACCAAGCCACATATAGCCTGACCCCCGGTGAAATGAAAGCTGCTGCATTGTTAGTTTATTGTTATTTTGTATCATTTATTTCTTGCATCTGTATTTGTTTTGTTTTTTAAAAAATCTTGAAACAGATGGTAGGTAGAGATCGAGATTCTTCAAAGCGTAACTGTAAAGCCCCAGTCACACTACCAGCACTATGGTAAAACAATTTTTTTAAAACCAAAAATGGATCTACTGGGGATGACCTTGGTCAACACCATGCTAGTGTGACTGTGGCATAAAATGGAGTTCTTGATTTTCAGGAAAGCAAAAGTAGCTGCTGCTGCCACCCATAGGGGCTTTAATGAATCACATTGCTATGGGGATGTAACACTAGGATTTCAACACATGGCACAGTCATTGTCTACCAAAGAAAGAAATCGCATTCAAAAACTGCAAAAAGAAAATGAAGACCGGGCAAATGGGGCAGCAAATGATGTATGCAGCGAGAAAGTGAAAAAGTATGTATAGGGAAAAAACACAATTGGAAATATTAGCAAATATTTTATTGGTTCCAAGATCCATATATGTAGAAAAAATGATTCAACTAAAATAATTTCTTACGTTTCTGCCTTCATGAATGATTTTTTTCTACAGAATTTGAAATATTTGAAGATTATCAGTGATATCATTTAAAATTGGTTCAAATTGTCATGTACAAAAGATAAACCTATTTTCTTTCATATGAAGCATTACTTTTAAAAAATTTCTAGGAATAGAAAGCATGATTTTGAAGGTGCAAATTTCCAGACAGCAACTTATTGTGATTTTTGTCTTAAAAAGGTAAGTAAACACTCTGGATTGTACTATCCTTTTAGTTTAAGAAGATCACTATTCATCCTCAGACAAAAGGTATTTTTCCTATATCTTTATAATTTATCATGTGATCAATAGATATTGAAATAGATATTTTAATAGATATTTATCAAATGATATGACCTATTCTTTTCTCAACTTTAACTTTCAGATATGGTTGAAATATGCCTTTAAATGTAGAGACTGTGAAATGATTTGTCATAAAAAATGTATAGATAAATGTGAAGCTCAAACAGAATGTTATAAGTAAGTATTGACTATTGTTATAATTCTTGCACATAATATCATATCAGTCTAAGCCACGGAATTGTAAACAACTTACAAACAAAAAGCAATTATTCAGAAGTAGTTATTCCCATTACAATTGTAGATCATTCTAGAACTTGTCATCTGGAAGGCTTGAACAATTATAGTGACCATGCAACAATAACAACATTTCACATGATGGTTTACATAAATATAACAACCGTTTTTTTTTTTTAATTACAAAACCTTGTTTTTCTTGTGTTTTAGGGATGGTTTTAGATTTTTGCCTGGTATGCAGGGGCCAATGCCCCCAAGTAAAGCAGCAAGCAAGGAAAGTGCAACGTCCAAAGCTTCATTACTCAGCAGATTCAGAAAAGATAAAAATTCAAAAGGTAACAGTAACTTACTCATTATCAAATCTGGGGCAAAAATATGTAACATTTTCAAGGAAACAGATTCAGATAAGTGAAAGTTGAGCATAATTTATGCAGAAAATGATAATAGAAGCATACACAATGTTTATAGCATTCAAGGTGTAAATCGTGAATAAAAGCATTCCATTGTGAATGGCATGTGTACCTAATTTTCAACAATACTGCAACTTCCCAAGTATCACCTTGACTATTGCCTTCTATTTTTCAGAAAGCCTTAATGTGACGCCACCTCCCAAAAGACGGAATTCAGCCCCTGATGTGGAGGAGAAATCTAAAGATGATGAGCTGCCAGAACAGATGCTGGGCGTTGGCTCTGTGCCTCGAACAAGATCTTCAACATCTTTGCAAGATTTAATTCAAGAAAATGCTCCACCGTCTTTGATGCCTGAAGAAATCTATGCTGTAAGTGTATCAGTTTAACGCATAGCAGCAGCAGTAGTTTACCAAGGTGTTATATTATTGAGACGATTTCTTTCTAGTCATGTTATTTCTTACACTTTGATTGCAGATGTTTAAATACATTAGGCCATTCTAAATTGATTAGTTGGTCGATGGATGCAGCCAGGCCATTTTTTCATGATGGATAATTTAATTTTTATTGTTTTTAATTTTGCTTTTATGTCAAATGTAAGCAGCAATATCAATAAAAAACGTCGTATTCTTTTTAACATACATTTTCGGTTAGTAATAGAGAAGTTGCACAATAAAAGATCTTCTAGTCTGTTCCATGCAAATCCGAACACCTTGCTCCTTTCCATCGTTTTGGTGTAAAAGGCAAAGTTGAGTCTAAGCTATGTTGAGAAAAAAAAATTAAAAATTTCGGCTGGCTGGGCCAATATTTTATGCAATAGAATCCATCAACAAACTAAACAATTTGGAATGGCCTTAAAGAATTTTTTTAATGAAAGATGCATACTACTGTGTTATGTACAGATTGGATCATTATCTTGATTCTCTCTTTGGTGTAGGGTCGAGGAGCAACTTTGTATGACTCGGACGAAGAAGTGGAATTTATGAAACTATTGGATTCAACCACATCTGGAAGGAGTGATGAAAAGGCAATGACTGCAGCCAAGGAAATGGGAAAAGAATTATTCACAGATATGACTTCAGATGAACGCAAAACAAAATTGGATGCAATGGTAAAACATTCATGTCAATATATACTTCTACAATTTGACTAAATTAACAGATTATGTTGATGAGATTTGCAGTCTTTGATTTTTGTAGATAGTGAGGACTAGTATAATGGAAACCTCTTCCCATCCAACTAGTTTCTATTTGATGATATAGAATTCATTTATATTTTATTAAGATTGCATGTTATCTTTAACTGAAAAGATTGATTTCATAGTTATCACTTTTCCAAATGAAGTGGTATGGTGCAGATATCTACAGAATTATTCTGTAAAGCATCATAAAGCTAAAATAGCTGTGGCATATTGTAGACTTTCCACTGCATATCATTACATAAAGGTTTTTTTTGTAGATATTTATAACCATTTCTTTTACAGATAAATAAACTTCAGGCAGAAATTGATAGGGAGACTGAACACAGATCGGACCTAGTGAGAAAGAACCAATGCAGAATGACAAAGGCACAGAGAGAAAAGCTGCAAGAACACATCAATAAATCGGATGAGAAAGTACAGTCATTAGCCATTCTAATGCTTCATTACTGTGCTGGACTCCAACATTGCATGGATCAAATGGAAGATGGAGCAGGAAGGTAATATTGGAAAGTCTTCATATATATATATATATGGTGCTAAACATCAGAGCCCTGACATGACACGCCTCACTCTAATTTCCCACTGGTTCCTATCCTTGAGCGCTGCCCTCACTGACACCAATATCTATAAGGTCTTCCTTATATTGCTCTGACCATGTATATTTTGGCCTGACTACTCAGTACTGGTCTTTTCATAGGTCTTCAACACTCTATTAGGGCAATTTTTTAGAGGGGAAGAAGATGGTAATCTAAGCATATGCCCTATACATTTTAGTCTTCTTTCTAATATGAGTATGCTCCAGGTTGAAAAGAAATACTAATGAGGAACTGTGTATCTTCTTAACATGTTAATTATTTGCCTTTGATTTGTAAAGCTTGTTGAATTGGTTTCTTCTCTAAGATGCCTCTTTTTTTCTCTGATGTTTTCAGCTCACAATCAAGATTTGATAGCCCCAGAAGACTTTCCAAGATAACAGGTTCTATAAATGAGACTGAAGGGGACGACGTTGAGGAAATTGAAGATTTTTCAACCTCTCAAACAAAAAATAAAGATTCATATGATTCTTTAGATGGACCCAATTATGACCAATCAAGAAACGAAAGCTTTTATAGCCTTGACTATATGCCTACACGAGATCATTTATCAGAACAGCGTGATAAGCCTGACATTGAAAATAGGTCACGAGGGGGCAACAGTGATTCACATAGCACTAACCACAATAATTCATCTCAGATTAAAACTGAAAAGAAATCAAAAGTAATGGAAAATTCAGACACTTTTGAACAAAGTTCTATGGAATCTAATAAAAGAATTGTTACGGTTGGACCGGAAGGAGAATCAACCTTTGATGCTTCTTTAAAAATGGACGAATCTTTCGAAGAAAATGAGCAGAAAACAGAAGAGACCTCTCGCACAGAGAATATTCAAGATGGAGTGCATGAAGTGATAGAAAAGCAACTCAACACAGAAACCATTAGTTCTGTGCACGAGCAAAGAAAGGAGAATAGAGTGCGAACGGCAACAACAATCAAAATCCCAATCACAGATCCAAACATGAGTAGGGAAGACATTGAAAAGTTAATCAGAGCCAAGGCTGCAGAGCAAATTGGTGAAAAGGCAAATGTTGAAATAGTGACAAAATCATCAACAACAGAAAGTACAAGTAGTACAAGTACTGATAATGATGCAAATGGAACTCAGTTGTGAAATCAAAAACTGTAACAGACACAAGAGGTCTTTCTTTTTAAAACTATTTATCTTTTTTGTATTTAAATGGTCAACATTGTCATTCCAATTATGTCTAGGTCACAGAGAGCTAGTCATTCCACATACACGGTATGTCAAGGTAGCACTGATTTAAATTGATAAGTACTGTTGAAAGATTTACTAGCATAATAAACTAATCGTAGTGCATGTTGTATTGTAAAGTATAGCATAGTTGATTAATATTTGTGAATACTTTTTTTTATAGAATTGATGTACATTTTAGATTATATTCCAATAGTAGAGAATTTTGAATGTACATGAATAGTAATACCATGGTATGAAACTTGTTAGAATTTATGATAAGCTAATATTATGTAAATTCTTATTATGATTTATTTAAGAATGATTTGTATCAATTGACTGTTATGCTGAAATTACTTAAATATAACAGGGGTGATGTGGCTGATGCCATTAATATCAAACTGCATATTTGTCCTAGTGCACTCTGATGCCAAAGGACTGAGTGCTAATCTTATTTGCAAATTCTCCATTTTTTTGTCATGATACTCTTCAATAGAAAAACTCATTGCCAAGACATGTCTGCCATATTTCAAGTATAATTTGAAGACATTTTAGTCATATTCTGGTGTTTTAATTTCTGCTTTCAAGGTGCAATTGAAAATGTGTTCTGATAATTAAAGTGTTCTTGGTGGTGGATGGTATTGAATTTGGTTATTTAGCCAGCTGAACTAGTCAGTAAGGTGAAAAGATAATTTAGTCAGATTTAACTTTGTCACCAAATGTCATAGTAGAATCGAGTCAGAGACAGATTTACGGAAGGAATCTCTGATGGAATATTTTCTTAAAGATGTACAAGTTTCTAAATTGCTGCTTGTGGTATGTGATATAATTTTAAAATGTGATAGAGAAAATATAACCGGCTGATGTGGTGAATAGATTAATGTAAGCATATTGATATTTTAATTATGACTGATCAAACAGTTAATGATTTTGATGTTATTATTTTATGGTCACAGTTATCACAATACTGAGTTCAGGTGTTTGTATAATTTTTCAGTTGTTTTCTTCTGTTACTCAACATTTTGATATGAATAATTTATTGAAATATCTGTTCAATATTTTGGTAAAGTCTTTGTTAGTACAATATGATATTTTTCAAAGCCTCTAGTACCTACATTCCTTGTTGTAATAATTGTAGTGATAAAATGTAGAAGACTTTTTAAGTGAGCCCAAACAAAAAAGGATGAGGTGTCACCAGGCAGGTTGGCTCTGCACGCTTAAGTTCAAGGTCATCAAGCCATGTTGTGATAAATATTGCTGTAGCAATAGTACAGCTTTACAGATATAATGGTGATTCATCCTGATCTCGTAAAAGAGCTATTTCTTGCAAGGTAAAAAGGAATGAATGTACTCAAATAGTGGATGCCAAGATATTATTGAATACTTGGAATGTATGGTTGTTTCTTATTTGTTTATGCTATTAATCAAAACAGTTTTGAAAAGGTACTCATTTTCAAACACCGTATCAAAATCCATGTTCATTGCTTTGCTAGAAAAAGGAATGAGCATACAGGCTGAAGTAATTCAGCAAACATTTCAGTTAATAGGGACATTAGTGTGGGTCATGGGTTACCATATTTTGGTGGCTAATGTCTACAATACAAGAGGCCTAAACAAGATAGTGCGAATTCAAGTCTGTTTAGCTTATTAGATCTATTTGGGTTAAAAGTGTTCAGCTCTGTGAATTAATGTCAAATAAAAAAAGCAGAAATTAGTGAGGAAAAGATTTTTGCATGCCTTCATTATAAAGTGTGAAATTTGTTTATTTTACCATGTTCTATATATATATATATATATATGGGGTCACCTTCTTCTGTGCCAAACTATGTCAATGTTCTACTGAATAAAATCAAAACTTCAAAGTGATAACATCCAAGAGCATCGTTGTTAAGTAAATATTTCATTGTATGAACTGATCATTTCTATTAATAAACAGAAAGCTTAATAACTATAAACACTTGAAATGAGGGAGAAGTAAAATACTGTGTTTGTGAATAAATCAACAATTTGAACAATTCCAGACAAACAAGAATTTGATATACTTTTTTTATTTCCCAATGATATTACATGAATATTTCATGATATTATGACTATTTTTTTCACCAATCAATGTTAAAGCACCTGGTATGTCTCATTAAGTTTGTGCGTCTCATTAATGATACATAAAAATATAAGTTTTCTTTAGCTGTCTAAATGCAACAAATTATAATATTTATTAATTTTTTGAAATTTAGAAATACATGATACTTTTGATGGGCAAATATTTGGATTATAACCCTTCATGAATTATACCATCCACTTCAATTAAGAGCAAATCACTTTTTTGTTCTGTTAATTAACAGATGACCAGACTTCCAAATTAAGTAGTCGGGTAATTTAAAAGACTAATATGAGACACACAACTCGTCTAGAATGGATTTTCCTCAAAAATAAATGTTTTTCTGAAAATATGATGTTGTGAAATGTACATCGTGTGGAAAGTGAATAGAACGCTTAAGTATATTATGCTACTCCAACATAATCCACTGCCTTTCCTGTTTTGACTAGGGCTGCTTCCAGCTCATCCTTAGATTTATCTGATGTGATCCATATTTTTTTCTTCTCTAAATCACATTCTACTTCAGTCACTGAAATGAAATTGCACACACAATATGACATGTTAAAGTGAAAACATTAATTGAAATTGAAGTTTGTTAATTGAAGACCAAGAATTGAGTTATACATGTATATAGTATCAAAATAAAGAGAGAAAAAATGTACCCATACCTCCAATTTTGCCAAGCACTTTCTTGGCTGCATTCGAGCATCCATCACAGGTCATTGCAAAGTTGAATTCATGTCGCTACAATAAACCAAAGGGAAACATGCATTCTGTTAAATCTATACTTGATCCCATACATGCTAAACCATTCCATTTGTCAAGTCAAGAGTATATAATCATAAATAACTTGCTTGACACTGTCTGTCTGTCAATGATAATCACTTGAGCAAATATAGTGCATATCGTATTTACAGTAAATAGTCATGTAAATTCTAATTCTTACGCATTCTTACAAAAGTTAACAGATGTCATAAATCCAGCAGATGTCATAATTAGCATAAGTATGAATATTCTAGCTCAAACCATTCAACAAAAAAAAGGTACCAAACTGGACCAAAGTCCTCTTGGTAAAATGACATCATGCCTTGCAATAGCGAACATTACTAACTATAAATCAGCGACATGTTCCTTATAACAATAGGTAAGGATTACCACAGCACTTACTGATGCCATTGTGCGTTTGTGTCCTGGTATAACCGGTATATTTATCTGAAAACTGTCCGATTCTCGTCTGATTCTCACAGGAGGATGGGCTTTGTATGGATTGTCAAAAGAGAAAGGAAGTAAACAAGATAATAGCATTACCCGTTTACTTTTATAGACATTTTCTTGGTTGACAGCTCGAGCACATAATACAGTGCTGCCCTCTGTACCTGATTAGATAATTTTAGTCTCTGTGTCACTAGGCACAATATTTTTTTTAATGCAAACGTACATGTATATTCAACATTAATTTATATGAATTTAATATAGAAATTCATTAAATTTCTCTCTACTTAGTTTCAGATTTTTTTTTTATCTTTAAAAACTTTTTGTAACACACCCATTAACTTATACAGTGACATAGAAGAATTTTATCCTCCTATCATCCAAGCTTTCTCCTAGTTGCCTGTTTAAATTTAGTCATTTACCTTTTCAACTTCACTACATTTCTTTACTATAAAACATCATAAAATTTAATTGAGTCGTTAGAGGGCGTTAGGGTGAATATTGTCACAACTACTTCGACCAAAGAAATCCAAAAAATGATGTATCTGCAAAGAAACTTTTCACAACTAGACTAGAGTAAATTTCCATTAGTATTTCTACTAAAATCGATAACATTTTACACTCACGAGTGGTGGTACTGTTGAGCGTTGTAAACTTTGATACTTGTCTTTGATATGAGACTCATTGGTTGACACTGTGTACATGTCACTAAGCAGTTTTATTGACTTAGACATTCTTTTCATTGGCATTACCCCCACTGTAGGTGTTTTTGTCATTTGTATACATCTAAATAAAAGTGTAAATATTTCATTTACTCAGTGTATTGTAAATAAAGTATGGAGGAACAATTAATGTGAAAAAACTTTCCTGATACTTTTTTCGTCGATTTAAATGAATAAAATTATATAAAGAAATTGTCCCTCTTGACCAAAAGGAGTATACGTACGATATTCAACAGCCAATGTTTATTGAAGACAAGACAAGTAACTGGAAGGAATGGATCAAAGTTGTGATATGGTCGTATTCGCCAGAACGAGTAAATTAGAAATGTAAAATCTACAATTTTCAAATCAGTGCCTTCAACATTTATCCTAAGAAGAAGCAACAGGTGGGTGTGATTTCTATTTTTATAGAAAACATTTATTATTTTCAGGTGACAGCGTGGATCACTGTAAAGTTGTAGAGTAGTAAGACTTTGAATTATTTATGCTATACTATAGCCTATTATAGCCTATACCAAATCACTGCAATGCATTCAATGGAAAAGAAACCTTGAAGTATTTCTTCGTTTAAAATCATTTTACACAAATAAAGTGGTGCATACAATCTGGATAGCGATCACACAGGTGATTTACTGAATGCCTTGTTTATCAAAAGAGAAAAGAAATGAAAACAATGTTATGGTATCCAGTGTATTGTATCAAGCCAGACAATCTTTGATTGAATGATTGATTGATTTAGCAATAATTATCAATGGATGTGTTATTTGAACAGATAATCCTATGATTTTTTATACAGGGCTATTAAATTAATCTTTAGATTATTGTTTTAATTTATAAGCAATGAAGCTATACTTGGTATAGCTATTCTTCTTTTGACAACTCTAGATGATTTCATTGATTAATAATTAATACATGTTTCCCTAGGGCCTAGGCTATAATTAAAAAAGTGATTTATCTAAATTTTTACTTAGAATTTCTTAGACACATCTAGGACAATCAACAATCGAATGCTTTTTTGTGGATAGAATTAAATTTCAGCTATGACGTAAAACTGTCATTGAACAAAATGAAATTAAAAAAATAACGACAGACATCTCTGCTTTCTAGGCTAATATAGTCCACTAATTTGTGAAACAACTCGCTTTTCAGTTTGTATCAATGTAAAAGGCCAAGTATATAGTCTAATTTATGTTCTCAAAAAAAAGAGAAAGAAAAAATTTGGTCAAAAAATGCCATTGACCAACTATTCAATCTGGATATACTTAACACCTCAATCAAGTTAATGTTTTTCCATACAGTATAACTTTTTCATGTTTCAATGATATGAAATAACATGAACTTGTTATATTGTTTTATGAGGAAGCACATTAACCGATATGTAC
>JAVSBT010442175.1:0-10424 GCA_033118115.1 Pharyngocirrus eroticus
CTTTTCCTATCTTTCTATGTTCTCTTTTTTTTCTTTCAAATTGTAAAATTGTAACTTTTACGAATAAATTATACATAAATACATACATAATTATGTTATGATAGATTATAAAATTAATATGTACATTTTATATCAATAAAAATATGTTATTAGTATTTCAAAGAAAGAATTTCATTTTACATTTCACTTTCAACATTTAAATGAAATTAGGAGAAGCTGAACTTTTAAATCAGAAACATGTACAAAAACAACAGTTGAAACCATTCTGTCTTTCTGAGATCATTTTTAGCAACTGTATAGCACTTCCTTTATCCATCCATAGTGCATATACTACCCTTAGAACTCCTTGCATGTCATATCTGTCTGCCTTGTCCGCGTTTAAATCTTGATTTGCCACATCCAGTACAACATTCATACTCTGTAAGATGTCTTTCACTGAGGAAGAAATAAAATCTCTTTGAAGGACATCTTTTAAAAGTTTTAACTTTATGTTAAAACATGTCAGAGGGAAAGTTCTAGATACATATTCACTCCATACCAGAATGTGAGTTTTAGGCAACGTTTTAAGAAACTTTGAGTGAAAGAGTATATATCCTTATGAAATCTTATGGATTTTTCCAAAGAATTCACTACAATGATGTTTCAAAATGATGACACTACAATATCATTATGTATATAAGATGACATCATTCTATGATGACATTGTCAAGAATTGTATTGTCTCTTAAATAATATATTGAATCATGGGAAATTTAAATCCTTACCTGTAATAGCCTGTGGTGTTGTTCTACACAAGATTTCAGCCTGCCTCTCTGATGTTGATACTTCTAGGCCATGAACAAGTCGTAGAAGCTTCATAGAAAATCAGAAAAAAAGCCTTTATTCTAAATAAGACTAGAAAACAAATTTTAGAAGACAAAAAATTTCCAAGGGCCTGATAAGTAATGCACAATGGGATTACAAAAACTACCTAAGAAAAGATTTTGAAAATGATAACTTTGTGACCATTACAATAAGTTCATTTGGAATCTGGCCCATGATCTCATCATTTATTTTTATTTTCAAAGAGGATGAAAAAATATTCACCTGAAAACAAAAGGGGGGTCATATCTTATCTTATATAGCATGAGGAATCTTTGGCTTTATCTTTTTAAAATCCACCTATAACTCTATAGTATACAATATATTCTCACATACC
Organism: Pharyngocirrus eroticus; assembly: GCA_033118115.1. Taxonomy (NCBI): domain Eukaryota; kingdom Metazoa; phylum Annelida; class Polychaeta; family Saccocirridae; genus Pharyngocirrus; species Pharyngocirrus eroticus. Next base: position 1,199 of record JAVSBT010442175.1, read on the forward strand.
ACATAAAACAATGCACTTGCTCCTTTAGTATCTAGATCTCGTAAAAGTGTTGTCGCTGTATCATTCACTTCTATGAGAGCTTCAAAAAGACATCTTGTACTATCCAAAAGTTCAGTCATTGTTACTGGACAGCTGAGAACCTTTTCCTGAAATGGGAGTTAGTACCATGGGTTTGAAGTCAACTAGTTTGGAGATAATTCCATCAAATTTGTATGTGCATGATGCCCAAATATTTTTGCTAATTATCACAAAATCTCTTCTGGAATTCATGACAAGGTATAAACTTACATCAGCATACAAAATACAAATATGGATTAGAAGTCAAACTATGGTTATTTGTGGGTGTCGTTAGACACACTTTGAGGTTTTGTAAAAAAGTTCTCAAATCAATTCTAAAAGAGTATCTAACCACAGCCTTTCTTTACCTGCATTGTGAAACCAATAGCTATCAGTATTGCCAGGGCATCATCTTTCATCTTGATATTTTGAAATAAATCATTTAATTCTTTGTCAGTGACACTTTTCTTCTGTTGACAGGAGTCATGACCTCTTTTAATCTAAATAAGACATGAACTTTTAATGACAACACAATACAAGCTGGGAAAAAATTGTGCAATGTTTCTTTTAATGGCACTGTAAATTGTAACCTTGATAAATTACTGGAATCATGCTGCATGGTAAACTACCGTCACATTACGGTAAATTACCACGCAGCAAGATTCCAGTAATTTACCTTAATTTTTTATAGTAACATTTTACGGTGGGGATAGGATATATTCATGTGATATACATATACAGAATTTTCTTCTGATGAATAATTTTCGGTATACAAATAAACATAATGTGCCTTTACCAAGATGCCAGGTCTAAAGTGGTTGATTTGATTTGATTTGATTTGATTTGATTTGATTTTATTAGCAAAAATAATTTTACATAATTATATATAAAGAAAAAAAAAGGAACAGAAGTATTTTAAAAACAGTGGTAGAGATTGTTTTGAAAAGTATTATACTATATCCCAAAGTATCATTTCCAACCAAACAAATATTTGATTTTATTTAGTTCAAGGATTTACATAGCTTATTTTACTTTATGCAAAATATAACACCCCACCCCACAAAGAAACTTTAATTTTTTTTATCAAATATAAATGGCCTTAATTGACCTCCAGTAGAATATATAATCCTTTTGTAGGCTATATAAGAGTATGTGTGTGTCTTTTGGCTACCAGCTTTTAAATGAAGTTCAAAATAATCCAGGCTTTTGATAATAATGATACATTTTTCAAAAGTCTCCTCTTTTTTTTAGTATTGCACACTTACTATCACCAGTAGATAATCTACATCACTTGGACATTTGCACACCCCTAACACGTGCTGTCTGTAGATGACTTTATCATTGTACGGCAAAGAATGGATACCTGGGAACAGGTCTGCCATCTCTGTCACATTCCCATATGAAAGAAAATCAGATATCATATATGCAGACAATCAAAAAAGGCTGACTCCCAAACCCCAAATCCAATGATTATACTGTAATTTTATGGAATCATCACAGCAATGCCCATTTGAACAGTGGTCTAGTTTTAAGTCAGAATTGTAGCAAGGCAGTTCTCAGTCTCAGTAAAGATACAAAGATATTATGCTTGCAGCGCCTAACCTTTAAAAAGTGATTCATCATTTTCCTCTCCAGTTATGAATCCTCCGTTTTGTGCATTTTCAACGACCAGTTTCATGCTTCCATTATCATACACAAGAAGGTCATAAGATTTATAAACAAGGGTCACATCTTTTGCAATGGTGATGCTTTGCTCTCCAGCCCCTGTCTCCTTATGTTCCAGTTCCATATTGATACCAATTCCACCTAGTGGCTAAAGCAGAAAAAAATGGTCGAATGCATCAATTAGTCACCTAATGAAACAGCAGCTTCTCATTTGTGAAAAGAGTTGTTTGATAAGCTTATATTCATATAACTTGTAGATATTTTAAAGATAAAATCAGGCACACAAACTCAACCCGAACTCCTATTCCAGAAAAAATTGTAAATATTGCACCCTTAACAAGATAGAAGATGCAAGATAATGTCTTTTATATATAGATATACATGTACTGCATGTCCACATATCTTAACTTTAGCGCAAAAAAAAAATATAATTTCATAATTTAACGCACTAATGTCCTGTCAAAATGTTGAAACGCAACATATCCTTATTATTTAAATGTTTGATAAATGGAATAATGGCCAATTGTAGGAGAGGGAGAAACGTCATGAGAGGGAAGCTATTATCTCAAATACATTGTCCCAAAGTTTAATTCTTCTCAAACTTTTTTTATATTATATTATATTTTTAAAGTGTCTTATAAGTCAACATACATGTATGACTGGAAAATAATATATATATACTGTATATAGTTCATTGTATGCATTATTTTGTGTAAATATGTTCATTTTTATGACACTAAAATAAGCAACCATAACTACTATATATCATTTATAGACATGAGATTACATGCAACAGCCATTGGACTAGAGTGATACTTACCAGGTCAACTCCTACTTTGTCAGATTCAGATTTTTTTAGAGTGACTGTTGTATCCTCTGTAGTTGACCAAGTTGCATAAGTAAGACACAAGACACACTCTGGATTTTGGTTTACTTGTTGTACAAAATCATTCAACAAGTCAATTTTTCTAAAAAATGAAAAATAAAATGAAAGTTAAACTATTTTATTTATCAACAAACCTTATAGGGAAGATCCTCTGCAACTTTTTTAACACCCTAAATTTGCTTTTTTCAGTTTTAAGATGGCCATTTTGAAAAAGTTACATGAAAGGAGATAAGAAAGCAATATTTTTTCTGTTGCTCTGGACAAAGCTTAACCTTACTACTAAAGATACCTTCCCTGCAGGTTTTATTTTTTGTTGTCAGAAATATAACACTTTGGCAATTTTTGGGTGCTAAGGAAGCCTACTAGCCTATCATAACCACAAACTATCAAAGTTACCAAACAACCAACTGCCACTCTCACTCATTATCATAATTTTTTTTAAACTTTCAGTTTCACCAAAGAGTATAAATATATTATACGCTTGTTAGTTTCATGAAACAGAAAACATCTCTGGCTAAAATGCATACATTTTTTCTGAAACATTCAATGGTCAATTACGAATACATGTAAATCTTAAAAAGAAAATATATATGGGGTAGTGCAATTCACTGAGTGCTTACAAAGACTCCACCAAATTCATCAAGTCTGAAGTGTGTGCTTCCTGTTTCTTCAGATTTTTGACATCTGTTTCGAGAACAACTTTATCATCATTAGACCACTCAGCTCCATGCTTAAAAATAAGCCCCAATTTTCCTCCTGTATCATAATAACACAAAAAAATCCTAATGATATTGTTTGTTTATTGCCAACATGTCGCTGGTTCCAAGATCCATTTCGTACAGTAAATTCAAATTTTGAACATTGTTGAGATTAATTGCTTACTTTATATTTTTTACTGATTCATTATCTTTTCTTACATCATTGTATCATGAAAGTTTCTAAATTTATATTGTCTACATGAATATTTCTGCAGAATAATCTTGAGCAAACCTTTGCTTACCTATTTTACCAGAATCATCATAAGAATAAGAGTTTTTCATTTCTTTAGCAATGGTAGTTTCCACTTCTAGGTCTTCCAATTTTGACTGTATATCCTTATCTTCCACTATCTGGCTGAGGTCAAACTCTGATGGAGTATACTTTGGGGATTGCCAAAACCATCTGCGATTTTCTTTTACAACAATAGAGTATAATTTGCAACTGAAATGAATACAAGACAAAATAATAAACAGTTTATCAGAATTATTTCAGTTTGGTTGTAAGCTTAATATTCACTTCAAAGTTTACTACCAGACTGGAATATGTTCCTATCATTTTTTATATAAATCCATCATGCATCACTTATATAAGTTATGTTCTTGTAGTGATTTGTGATGTTTTTGCTCCAAAATATAGAACAATATTAGAGCATCAATGTATAGCTTTTTTTATTATGATTTTTTTACAAGTAACTCCACAAATTGAAGATCACTGACTAGTCCTTGAAAAAGGTGTTTTTGAAATAACACAACTCAACCAATTTAGCTATCTTACCCAGCTGGATGACCAAATATGCCAAATCATACAGGCCCATTTCAGCAATAAATGTTTGAACATAGTATCTGGAAAGCTAAAAATGGCACAGAAAGCAGAAATCCCTGTTTCTTAACAAAGGCCCATGTTAAGAATCTTAGAACCACTCTTCCAGTGTGCCTCAAGAACCACATTTGTTATAAAATTATGCACAACACCTTGATTAATTAAAGAATGAGGTTGCAAGACCCCTTGGAATAGTTATAAAGACATAGCACCAAAAGAATAAGTCATAATTATGCGGGTTACCACGTTTTTCATCAACTACAAACAAAGGCATTAATTCTTTTGGTATTTTATTTTTTAGACTAGCTAGTAATGCATTTGCTAAGAAATCCTATCTTATGAATATCAAACCAAACTTCAATAGATCATCATCGTTCTGCCTTCTTTGAACCAAGATTTGAACTTTGAATTAACAAATTGAAACATTTATCATGACCTATGATATCCTTACTTGTCTGATTGGTCATAGCTGTGGACTGGATGGCAAAATTCTTTTCCAATGGTATTGGCAATTGAAGTGGAAGCTGCCTCAAATATCACTGTAGAATATAGGCATTATATGATAATGATCATATTGTTATAAATCTACTAAAGTAAAGTCTAATAACTGTTGAAACACATTAGGCAAAAGCAAGACATACACAAATGCCAATACAAAAATGCCTAGAAAGAATTCAAAGCAATAATTAGAATTTTTAGAAATATTTCACCTCATTAATGATTGCAAATGGAAAATTGTATATCTATCATAATTGATATAAATTATTCATGAATTATCTATAATACAATAATTTATTAAATTCGGTGAGAAAAAATCATGATGGTATGCACTAAGCTAGCAGTAAAGTAAGTCAAGGATCATTTTTATTCGCATTAAAATTCATCTTTTGGAGAAAAATATATCAATCCAAAATAATTTGTTACATATTACTGAGTGTTGTTAAAATTACAAAGTTTAGTTTTTTGTTCCAATTGATTGAATGAGAATGTAGGAACTGTGGTGGTTGAATGGCACAATGATAAAATGAGGTGGGGTGTGGTTAATAAGTGAGACAACCGTGTGTATAAAAGTGCAAATTTTGCGTACTCAACTTTTCAAAATCCTTACTTTAGGAGGTTTATACTCTACAGTCTTCTTCATCATCTATGAGTGGTTGAAATGTCTCAAAGTGAGGCTTTTCAAGTGTTAACCAAGCAAAAGTCAAGCAAATTGTCATTATACAGAGATGCACTAGTTAGACGACTCTTCCTAAATTTTAAAGAGTACTTTGTTTAACAAGTATCTTGCTATGTTATAAACTTGATTAAGATTGATGGAATGATAAAATGAAATGCCTACTCACCTCCATCTTTGTCAGTCAAAAGAGATTGTAATGTTTTCTGCGACATCATTCACATCAATTTGTTGAATGTTGAGTAAAAAATGAAAACACAAATCCTCCCAGTGAAATGGTTCATGTACAATATCCAATGGCTAGACAACAACAGAGAAGCTGGAACAACAATTATCATTTATGATGAGCCCTCATTTGACCTGAATCCTGAATATAATTTCTGTAAACAAAGCCAAGGCCATAGTAATTTTCTGTTGAACCATGTAATTGTAGCAGTTATTCTTCATTAATTGAATGGTTGTACATTTATATGCAATATTTTATCATAGCTTTGTATATGACAATAAGTATTCCTTTCAATCACTTATTAAAGGCCAATTTTCACACAACATATTTATGCATTACATTTGATTTAAGTCACTTTCGAAAGTTTAGATAATGTGCTTTAACACAGTAGAAGCTCCCTGTAGTAGCCATTTAAGTAGTTAGATAGAGGGGCTAAATAAATGTTGAATTCATTATCATTATCATCATCATTATGATTATTTTCAGTATTATCATTATTATTATTTATTACAGACATACTTAAGGTCAATATTACTTGTTGATACTGTATCAGGCTTGTTTAAAGACACTTGTAACATTTTATCTGTCTGACTTTTCATCCTAAATATCATTTAATCAAAAATTAATGTATTTAGATAACTAAAACTAGTATAATTCATTGTTCATGTGCATAGGGGATCATTTGTATTTCCAATTTAAGATTTCTTTAACCCATATCCTCACCTTGCCCCATTATTCAAAGTTTGTAAAACAATAATGACTTTATTTGATGTTAATATACAATGAACATTGACAAAACGATAAATGGGTAATTTAATTCAAAATTCATAAAGAAAAAGATGCACATTTTGATTCAAAGACTGTTGATCTTAAGTTTTTTTTAAAGTATAACAATATTAAGAGTTTTTTGTGAATAATTTTATGCATTAATCTTTTTATTTACTTGATACATGACCAAGGTTATCCCATAAGGAATCATACTCATCCTTTCATGTTATAGAGATTTCCTATTTTAAACAAATAAAATTCCATTAGAAATGTTGACTTAGTTTCAATTCATTTGTAGAGTGATTACAAAAACATCTAATCAGCAATTAAGAGTTCTGTGACCATACATGTTATTCCTTATTTTTATAGTAATTGTAATCTGATATGGAATTATTTTAATGCATTCTTGTTGACACTTTGAATATGTCCCTTTGTTTTACATCAATCACACAGTTGTTCATATTTACACCAAAATGATCATAGCCATAAAAGACTTTGCAAAATAAAAAGTGTTATATTTTGTGACCAGAATGAATTCCAGGCTGTGGTGGACACTGGCTTTTCACATCCTTTCGTCCGTTTTCTCCTATGAGATAAAATTGACAAGGAACAACGTTTTTCATATCACATCCGAGTACAGGTAGGCAGTAACATATATTTTTGTCTGAAAAATTGGCTTTTCTAACTCTACCAAAAATGAAACTTTTACTGCAAATCAGTTAAAGTTTTTTGTGTATGTTGTTAGATTGAGTAGGTATGGTTTTATCGATATCATGTATCATTGATAAATTGATATCTATGTTTCTTCTTCTTCTTCTTCCTCTTCTTCTTCAATTTCTTCTTCTGCTTCTTCTTCTTCTTTATTTATGAATCTCTTCTCATTGTCACATTATGAAAATTATGCTGCTTCCATTAGAACTATCATCATTTAGAATCATCATAAGAATCAGAATAAAAAATAAATTGTTCTATTGAATAGGAAGGTTCATGAAAATCATATTGCAATTTCATTAAAGATATCCATCATTAGTGACTGAGACTAGCCTCCAAACCAATAGTCTTTTGCAATGTTGCATCGTTTGTTTAGAGAAGTCAACATGTACACATGGAAACTACAACTTTAATACAGGAGTGTGTAACATGGGATATCTTCAGTGTGGAGATGAAGATTTAATTTTACTTGACACAAATTCAGCAACAATCTCTAAACTTTGGCTTGGTAAGTTTGGTTTTAATTAATCTTTATTCATGGACAATGTTCTTAATCAAAGATTTTTTCAAAGAGTAGATTTAAATTTAATTTGGTCATATTCAACCAATGATCTGTTTTGAAAAAATTATGTGGGGAGATATCAGTCCTTGTTTGATTGACACAAAAGAATTTGGTTGTCTCATTTCAGAGCCTCAACAATGCAATCTCCCCTGGCTACAACATGGTGGTTCCTGCTATCTAGTTGAGAACATTGGGAGGTCTTGGGATGACGCCAGATGTTATTGTAGGGACAATGGAGGTGATCTGGTGGTCATTGACTCACTTGTAGAATGGCCTGTAGCAGAAAGTTTCTATGGGAGTAAGACATAAACCATTGCCAACTTATCATTTATAAAAATATAGAAACACACTTACTCTGAAAAACATGTAAATTGTTTTGAAAATGAAACAAACAACCATGTTGTCAACGTGTTTCAAAAGTGATGATTATAATTTCAGGTATTACCAATCCCCAAGCTTGGCTTGGGGGTTATTTCTCAGTGAATGCTTCTAATTGGGTATGGCTCAATGGTGATGTCATCCCAAGTGGCAGCAACTGGTATCGGTACGGGGCATCTGTGGGGACACTGGTAGGGGAGTGTCTTGGAGTGATAGTTGGTACTGGCCAACTTCTAGATTATGGGTGTCACCATGCCAGACCATTCATTTGTGAGAGAAGAGCATAGGCACCAGATAGAATACATTCAGACAGTCAGGCTTTCCTGCAATACCTTTTTGAAAAAAAACCCCAAAACCCTTCAGTTCACCATTGCAATGCAGTAGTGTGATTTGATACTTACACATTTTCAGTCAATTTGAAGGTCCAGAAGCTTTCTGTGAAGCTTTTATTGGTCCTTCGGCAAGAATCCACTGAAAATATGTATGCAGTTAAATGTATTGTTTTCAACATTTATCTGGTCCTCCCTTATCTCTATCTATCTTATTTTGATATCATTATTTTTTAATTTGAAATTTGTTATATACTATGGTAAATGTGATGCTTCTTTTCATAATTTTTCTGGGGTTTACTTTGGTCTTCTTATTTTATCAATGTTATATTATTTCGTTCATATTACCTGATTGGAAATCAATTTCATATTTCATATCTGTATTTTCTGTATAAGCATCAATAAAATAGTTACTATATAGATATAAGTGATATATATCAGCATTAATATAACCTTTTTGTGCATTGGAATACTGGATTTGCAATATTTATTCCTTGATTTTCTAAAATACAGTTCCTCATGGCCTTTGTAGCCCCCTAGTGAAAAATTATTTTACCCTCCCCAGGTAAGCGAAATTCTTAAATAATGATCTATTATGGAAAGTAATAATTTTCCTAATATATATATATAATTTATATATGTTTGTCCATCGCTTGCGATGGTGACCATGAATTCAATCCAATTTAGTTATTGAATTGATTTTGAAGACAGAACTTGCCCATGAATTTGATTATAGTGAAGAAGAGAGTTGTGCAGCTCGTCAACCTTACTCTCTAGTCCTGATTTACCTTGATCCAGAGGCAAGACGTGTCAATACGTCTGGAGGTAAACCAAGATGCAATTTCTACTGATAAATGTATTGTTTTCAACATTTATCAGGGTCTTTTACATG
>JAVSBT010442286.1:0-10421 GCA_033118115.1 Pharyngocirrus eroticus
CTGACCATATCAGTAGCCTGGGTCCACTCTCACATTCTCTGTAAATTGTATTATGTACAAATAAAGAATGATTACACCTTGACTTATGTATTGTTTAAAAACCAATATATTTTAAAAAAGTTAAGTCATGGCCTCAATGCTTGAGTGACAAAAATGTCAGCAATAATAAAACATTTACCCTAATTTGATTACTTTAAACAGCCGGAAAAAAGTTTGCTAAAATTAAACTTGTATTATTGTTTTTTAGTGTAGACTGCTTTCTGTACATTTTTAATCATGTGCCCAGATATCAACTTAGTAGGCCCATTAAAACAATTGTACATTTTGCTTTTATAGGTTCAAAAAGTATGATGAAAGTAAGAGTAAAAAACAATTGCAATGATTAGCAACCCCCCTTTAAATTCCTCCAGGATAGAAATAGATTTATTTATTCATAGAAATAGAGTTTGGCAATCATCAACCATTGAGTGTTGTCTCTTTCAAGGAGGATGACTCCAATGGACCACCACTACTTCCTATCTCTAGCTAGATTGGTGCATTCACTAAAGGTTTGGCCTGATAACCTTAGTTGGCAATAGAACAGGGATTTTATTCATTCAGAAAAACTTCTAAAATCAATCTACTGTAGTTTCCCTTACTCCAAACAATAAACGAAGACTCCTATTCTAGAATCAACAATTAATCACTGAAGAAGCCAAACAGCCATAAGTCTTTTAAAGCAGTATGTAATATCATAAATATTTGGCACTTTTGTACATTATAGAATGAATAATACATGTATGTAATGCTGCCACATCATCGGAAAGAGTGTGAGGATTTCCCAATTGGCAAAGAAAAAAAGAAGATCATTTTTTGAAAAAAGTAGCTATGTTAGCAGAGGTGACAGTCCTAACAACAGGACACATTGGAAATAAGTCACTGACTTTTATGTTCTAACTTCTATCCTTAATGATTTTTATTCCATTAATCAAACCTATTTTTTCATGGAACAGCACTAATATAAGCTCTATTCATTTTTTGGAGAGTGCATCAAACCATTGACTTACATTGTTTTAGCATATAAATGATTATTCATACATCAAATGTCAGCGAATGATTTACATGTACCTTGATATGCATAGCAGTTTGCTACATAAAATTGCCAAACTGCTATGCAAATTTCACCAGATTTAACATTGCAGAGTCATAAACTGCTATGTATGCAAAATCTTAAATGTACTATTCAACTTTGAGTCATTAAATCATTCCCTGAATATAAAAAAAAAGAAATATAAGGCCATTTTAAATAGAATAGTTTGTTGATGGATGCAACCGCCACATTTTTTTGCTATTAATAAAATGTTGCTTTAATGACAAAACTCGGTATGCATATAAATATACATTTACGATTAGACAGAACAAGATATCTTGTGCATAACTCATAACTCGATGTCTTTCTGTCATTATGACGTAAAAAGCTGTGTGAAGTCTAACTTGCCTTGAGATAAAAGAAAACATTTGCCCAACTGACCCAATATTTATTACCAAAAATTCCATCAACCAACTAATCAATTTGGAATGGCCAATGGGTTCTGGTATTGATGCCTCCCTTTTTTGTGATATATAGAAATTGGAAAAGTTTAAGTGTAAAATCTCAGCACCCTGATTCAAGGGCAGATAACAATAATATGTTTCATGTGTCACCACACACCCTACTCTCCATTGATGAAAACAAAGTCATAAGAGAGAGTTGACAGAAAAATCTTTCAATCACTGCCAAGTCTATCATCATGACCTCTTAAAATTACACCATTTGTCCTTTGATGTGGAAATTGGTCTCTGCAATCTACAAGAAATTTGTCAGGAAGTGTGACACAATTCCAAGTAAAACATGCAACTACAGGTCTATATTTGGCCAAACTTATCAATTTGTTCTTGGAATTGTTAAGACATTTTGCATTCCATTCCTTTCAATTACAGCTTTTTCTTATAGGACTACATTGAAATGTATAGTCTTATATAAGAAACATCAAACTGTCACTGATTGAAGTATCTTTAACCACACTTCGACTTGTTTAATTCGAATTGATTTCCTCCAAAAGACAAAACCTGTTGTTCTTAATTTGGAAAATTTCTTTTATGTCTGGCTAACTATAATTGACACAATCTTAGGGAAAATGGTTAAAGTAATTACCCCTAGGCATAGAAACGAACACGATAATGTTGAAAAACAACAACATTGATCTGGGACAGTCTAAGTTAAGAAATGTGCAGCAGCAAAGGACTAATACAGTCTGACACATGATCTGATAGATATTCCCTCATAAAATTACAAAGGGTAATGCGAAGCTCCATGAGCATCCTTGAATAAACCGGCACTATACAAAAAAAAATATATATCATAATTTTTATTATCATTAATAGAGTTGCTCTTTCATAGAATTAGTTTTGAACAGTGAAAATTAGTTATTGATAAAGTGGCATTTATGATTAAGCTTAAAGGGCCTGCACCTTTTACACCAGTTGCCTAAGAGTTTGTGGGATAAAGTATAGGGTAGTAGTATACCATAACCAATTCCTCACATTTGGTGCAAGCCCTTTAGTTAAGGTTGATGACTTTTAACCACTATGCGGTAAATAAATATGTAGGGTTCTTATATCAAAAACCTTATTATAACTTCTTAGCCATCAATTTTCTCTATACCACATAAGTGGTGACAGGCCTTAAAGTCTCAGGGGTGAGATTACACCACACCCGTACTGCACTGTGACTCTTGTGATTTCAAATCACTGGTGCTATGAACTGCACCAAGAGAATGAAACTTAAAAGTAATCCAAACATAATTTGAATTTGCTTGTTTACTGTATGTATGTTGTATCAAATTTATTAAGTTGATGAAATTAATATTTGTATTCCCCCAAAAATGTGTGTGATAACATTGCTTGGTGCAACAACACAAAGAACCTAAAAATCTTAAGTGCTTTTTGTTGCACCAAGGCTGGTTCTAGATTTCAAGGCCTATGATTATGGAGGGCCTAGGAGCTTGGATCAAAACCTTATCATCACTCCTTTAATATCTATCACTGCAGTAAACTAATGAATTAAATGCTTGTGCTACACAACTTATCAACAGCTGTAGAGTAGACTAAAAGAGAAAACCCAGACTTAAAAGAGTTCTATTGAAAAATATATTCACTATCAAGGAAATTCAATATTTCTTCCACACAGTAAAACCTTGTTCCTCTAGTATACCCTCATCTAACCCTCTCTCCCTCTCTCTTTCTCTGTATATATGACTCACTGTTGCAAGAAAGTTGTGTAAAGACTCCCACTTAAAACTGAAAAAAACTTTGGCAGACGACAATTACTTAATAAAAGGAGGGAATCAATACCCAGGGTATCTCTTATTCCAAGGTTGATTTGCTAACTAAGGAAAACATTATTTTCCACTCCACTCTAGGAAGAAAAGTATCATCTTTCTGGCCAACTTTCTTAAGAAAAAAAAGATACTGTGGATTTCAATACCATTTAAATATATTGAAAGTAAGATTTTAGCTAAAATAGGGATAAGGATAGCAACAATTCAATGTACTGCAATGTTTGTTTAGGAAAGTTTCCAATTCAAAGGGGATCCATATATAGGGCATGACAGTTATTGAATTGAAGTACATCATTTATCATACTCTATAAGGTTTGACTAGGTGATATGCCAGTGGAAGTAAGAAACTGGATAACATTGTTCTTTGATTCTAGAATCTTATTTCTGAATGACAAAACCCTTTGCCAAATTACTTATCTTCAACTTTATCCAGGTGGTGGTGAAGGGTGGGGTGGGGGGGGGAGGGGAGCAAGTGTCACTGCATGCCATAGTCATATACATAGAGAAGTTATTTCTATCAAGTAATGCACAGATTCAGTTATACTGATAATATTTCACAAAAGTACTCATTGTTACCATGTGGCCTGCACAGTATCTTTCTGTATGCCACAAACATATTGTGAATCAACCACAGCACCACATTAAGGAGAACCAAAATGATAGTATAACTCGCTTACATTTTGTAACATCGTATCCACGTAACTACATTAATGTACTGTTTCTCTTTCAGTTATATCTCATCTTTACTATTAGTTTCAAGTTCTATATACGACTGTAGTGTACTATTCAACATGAATATAATTATTCACTGTAACTTTTGAGAGGGGGGTGGAGGGGGGGTCTGATCCCAAATCCCAAAGAATCAAAAATCAAATTCCCAAATCCCGAAAAATCAAACTTCAAATAAGGACACCCCCAAATCCCAAATCCCATAGAATTCAAATACAAAATCCCAAATCCCAAACAATTAGAATGTCCAATCACAATCCCAAAGAATAGGTAAATCCCAAATCCCAAGAAATTAAATCTCCAAATCCCAATTCCCAAGGAACCCCCCCCCCCTTTTGACTACATGTGCATCAGTTCTTTCCCACCACACAAGGGGGGAGGAGGACACACCTTTTTTTAATATTAATTAATGACTTTATTTAGGATAAATCAAATATCTGCCTTCAACAACCATTAGTATATAATCTAAATCACATATTTACAACCCATGATATCACTTTTAATGAAAACCTTATGCTATTTGATACAGAATGTGCAAGGCGATTTTGAAGTTGCACTTAGGATTTGGAAAAAGTTTTGGGCAGTTATGCAATGGGTTTAAGTGGTGCAATATGACGAAAGACAAACTGAAGATGTGAAATAACAACAGTTCCAAGGGTCAAAGGCTGTCCAAATAAACTCATGAAAATATTCAAATAGAAACTAAACATAATAGTCAACATATGGTTTCTGACTTTTCCACTTTAGGTCTATATGTAACAAGGTATATGTGTTGATAATACACATACAAAAACAATCACTTACCTTTCTGTATTAATCTCCCTATAGACATTTTTGCCAAATTTCCATCCTAGGTTTTAGATCTTTTGATATCAAACCAATAGATCTTTCATGTAGTAGTAAGTATTGTTCTACCGTACTCCGTAGTGTAATATGTAGGTAAGATATAAAACTCGACCAACATAATAACGGGGCAAAGTTCAGGTTTATATCAGTCACCATTTTCTTGTCTCATTGTACTGCGATTAACCAGGAATCATTCTAAATCTAAAGCGGTTCAACTGCAGCGGTTCAAGTAGGGATGTTGTGTTGTGTGTGTGGAGATCCATCCAGATGTTTGATTCTCGTGGAATATTGTATGAGCAATGTTTGCAGTACAGACAATGCATGCATTTATGGATTGAAACTATAAAAGAACTTGAAATCCAATTCAAAGCGCAATATAACGAATAGTATGCACTGTTAAAAAAAAGAATAGTTGTTTAATGTTCTTAGAGATATTTAATGGTAAATTAGTGTCAAACCAAATGTTTTTGTGTTGTATTCCCAAGAATATAAAGTATATAAATGTTTCTATCTATTTTTAGTAAAAACACAGCATAGGCGGATCCAGGTGGAAGGAAGCACAGGGGGTATACATGCCCCCTCCCCTTTAGTGCCCAGGGTAATGTTAAGTTGAACTTTTTTTCATCAACCCCAAAAAGATGGACCGTTCGCATCCAACTAATCAGTTTGGAATAACCGAAATTTTTGTTTCTAAAGAACATGAGAAAAGGTATATACATAGATGATTCAAATGGATTAAAAAACGCCAACGTTAGAAATAAAATACACTTGGTATAAAAGCCTCAAGTCCCCATTCATTACAATAATAATTAAGAAATTTAATGAACATAATGGCACCCGTAGAATGTAATTGTGCATGTATTATTGAGCGACAGTTGAAGGGATCTTGTCTACTGTTGATGCTTCTATTAGTGACAAGATCGATAAAGGAGAGTTTATTTTCATCTACTGTCGTTTGATTATTTTTGTGAGGGTACTTTCAAGAAAATAGCTTTGCTTTGTCCAGATCGTTCCCTTTGCAATGTTTACCATGCTAACATAACCCCGGGATGACCTCATCTGAGGAACGTCAATAAAACTTGTCAATGCAAAAAGGAAAGTTGTTTAAATACAGTATACAATGCATGGCAATGCATTAAGAACTTGCTCCTTTTTTCATTATTTTGTAGTTTTGGATCATGGAGAATACTGCTTAGAATAAATGTGATTGGTATTTCCAGTTTCAAAATGTATTCTGAAAAATATATAAGTATAAATAGATACTTGATTATCGTCGAAAAGGGTTTATGATACCCCATTTTTGACAGTTTAATCAAGAGAAAATTGGTATGACTTTTTTTCTATTGAAAAACATGTAAAATAAAATCATGAATTTAATGGAATCACCTTGAACAATATATCCTGCTAACTATTTTTAATCTTTTTTCTATACTTGAGTCATTATTTGGAAATTTGGGGCAATTTTTCAGGATTAATTCATTACAATCTGATATTTTCATAGTGTAACAGTGAAATCAAATGATGTGTATGAACAAGATGGATCACTTCCTATACCTGCAATCTTATCACCAATTAAGTGCTGCCACCAAGTGACCCTATGGTCCTCAACAAAGACTTGTTATCGTTGATTTAGAATGTCTAGGTGTGTGATATTATACTACTCAAAACTCAGAAATACATTTATCATAATTATTCCATTGGTAAATTGTACCATAAAAGTCTATACCATGCATTTCAAATTATAGTGTACATAGAAAGTTGTGGAACAAAACAAACTTGACAATTAAAGGACATTTAAAGCAACTTGTCTGCTTGAAACTTCCTCTAAAAGAGCCAGTTTCGGGTGGGAGATTTTGGTACACTTACAAGGAATTCAAAATAAAAATGTTTGAAGCAATACATTTGTTTGAAACACCCTATTTTTGATTACATGTTATACAATGTCCATCATTTGAAACGTTTTTAATCCAAGAATTCTTAGAAAAATACCACATGCTCTGCTTGTGACATTTAATTGTTACTACATGTGCTATATTTGTGTGCATGTTGGAAAGCTTTTAAAGTCTCAAGTTTATCATTACTGTCTATATTGAAGGGTGTGGTGCATATATTGTGTTCCTTTCATGATGATGTTTCCGTTCATGAGGACAACCTTAAGTATAAGTAAGGGCTCTTTTAGATTCAGTGTCACTTCCTGGAAGGAAAGACTCAGTGAAAAACAGATTTGTACATGCTTACAAGCTCAATAAATAGTCCTTGATCACAATCGGTATCTCCTTGCCATTTACACAAAAGAGGGTGAAACAGGAGATGATATACCACATTTTAAGGGGAGTTGTGAACAACTATAGAATAGTCGTCTATTTAATCAAAATGTTAAACAGTTACACGTGAAAAAACAGCATTGTTTATTTGTTAAACCTATGATCCACTTGTACTTTGATTGAATTACAAAGTCACCGTATTATTATAAGTGAAAAATTGAAAATGTCAGGGACTGATGTATTGAACGTATGTAACTGTTAAAATAAAGGCTTCAACCCCCTTATTCCTTGATTGATGTACTGACTCGATTAAAAAAATACGGTGATGTTCTAGCCCTATTGCATGTTTTTTTCAACACCAATGAAAACACACAGAATTGGGAATTAAAGGGCATCCTATTCCTAGCACATTGAAAGCAATTTGTCCTTATGAAGGTTCCCCATTAAGCAAGCCATTTGTACATGCTTTGTGCCTTATATCTTATTATTCTGTGATGAGTACTAAGGGTTGGGGGGAGGGGGGGGGAGATTGTCATCTAATAAAATCATTTACATGGGGCCCCACCAAGAACAGTACTGTACCACTTAAATAGTTCAATACTTGCTTGTCAAGTACGTAGCTTTGATATAATATAATTGCTTAAACAAAACTCAAAATATTTGCATGCAGTTTGAAAAACATCGACAAATCCCACTGCATTTCATAGAGAAGTTAAAATCTCTAATCTTTATACACTTAAATGTACTCATTCAGTAAAAATATGTATGAAATTTGTAATACATTGTAGATTTAACTTTTTTTATCATTTCATTTACAAAATATCTATGTTAAATATATTTCAAGTTTTGAGTGGTATATATTATACATCTAGACATTCTTGATCTAAATCAATGGTATCAAGTCTGTGTTAAGGACCATTACCTTGTTCTCAGCCACTTGGTGGCAGCACTTAATTGATGATAAAATTGCAGGTACATAGGAAGTGATCCTTCTTGTTCATGTAAATTCTTTGATCCCCCTATGAACAAATCCAATTATAATAAATTACCGAAAAAAAATGCCAAAAAATAATTTTCCATTTCATTTTTGTTTTTAAATGAATAGCTGGATGTATTGTCTTTGATGATTCCATTTGTAAATAGGCTTTAATACGACACATAAATACTCCCCTTCATGGAATCTCAAAACTTGGTATGTCAAAGTATTTGTCAATAAACCTCCAACAAGGAATGTATATAATTACTTGAAAAAGTTTATTTGGATTTCTCAGTTATACAAAACAAGAAAAAAATTTAAACAAGAAAAAATTATGTGACAAATGTTTTCTTTTTTTTGATTCTTATTTCTAACATAAACATTTTTATCAGCTTTTTGTGCATATACATATGTACTAACAAAAAATCTTTCTTTAAACAAGAAAATATGACTTAAATTTCTGCTAAAAAAACAAAATCTTTCTAAAAGTATGAAACTATAAATTAATGTATTCCAAAAGGTTTGTTTTTAAATAAGAAAAATGTTGGAATTTATTTCTAATGTATTTACACACCAACTCAAATATACATCTAATCTACTTTTTCAGGTTTCCATGTAGGACTTCTGAAAATATTTTCATGTTCTGGCTCATGAAGTTCTTTTTTAATCTTCTGCAACTCTGCTAGCTTCGAAGGTGGAATAATAACATCTTCATACTTTGTAGGGAAAAGTCTCTCATAGACTTTATTCATCCTAACCTGGTCACTTGCCACTGTTTTGTAATCTGCAAGATCTTTGGAAGCTTGCTTAATTCGCTTTGCTGTGTAGGAAATACCCTGACAGTCAGGCCTATGGAAGAGATAAAGAACCAATGAGTTCATTAAAATTAATTAAAAAGGGTCAAACATATTTATTTTCCTTGACATTAAAAAAAAGAAGAGAAAAGATCGAAGAGATATAGAACCAATGAGTTCAGTGAAATTAATTAAAAAGGAACAAACATGATATTTTCTTAAATGTAAAGAAATCTGAAAAGCAAGACTAGGCCAACTACAGTTTTAGATTGTTCAAGGTCATAATTAGGTCAAGGTCCCAACACTGAAACTTAAATGTGTTAATGACATATCAATACTTTGGATTTGTTTAACTTAATCTGGACTCATCCAATTTGTAAATATTGTTCATGGATTTTTGAATCATGTCATGACGATGACAAAGTGCCACCTGATAGTATTTCAATGTTACAGTTCTGGAAAATAATTCTCATCATTCAAACATTTCCAACAGATGACTGTCTATCTGTAACAATAATCACTTACTCTACTTGTAATATATCTAACTTACAAGAAGTTTGCTTGATATGATGACTCCAATGGATATTCTGTGTAGTTCTTTGCCTTGGGGTACTCGTGTGCGTCCCATACAGGGTGTGCAGCATAACCAGGAGAATAGCGTTTGCTGGTAGTTGATGAAAGGGAAAAAAACATAAAGAATCAAATAAGGGGTGTAGTGGTTAAAGTGATACAAGGATCAGGCAATGGCATGAATATGAATCCTTCTTGAGGCAAATTCCATGAATTTACTTATTGTCTACATGTGCGTCATATTTCATGGGCTTGAACTTTTACCTGTTACCTTATCTGGTAACTTTCCTTAAATATTAGCCCTTTTGTACTACAGCTCCCAGACTTTGAATAACTATGATACTTTCATGATATCGCTACAACTTCAAGTAATAATGAATGTAGAAAAAAATGATATGCAGGAGAGCAGGAAGTTATGAAAGAAGAGTTGTATATGGCGCTAATACTGAATATATTCTTTCCTGCCTGAAGATGCAAGTGATATCTTATGAACAGTTGCAAATAATCCAAAATGAATATTTTCAGAATTGCTTTCATACTTTAGTATTAACTTGTCACCTGATATACTTACAAAGGTAGACTAAATTGATCATGTTTTGCCAAACATTCTATTTCTTTCCGTACACTAGGGTCAATGGGGTATTGTGTACAATCACCAACTGCCCCAGCATATTCAGTTTGCCATCTAGGAATTCTTGTAAACTTTGTAGATGGTCTAAAATTGGAGTGAACGGTATACACTTGAGGGGTTAAAGTTCACATATTTTTATCACCCAAACATAAAAATATGGTAAAATAAAAGCTACATGAACAAATAAATCCTGAAAGCAATATTTCAAATTTAACAAATTTATCATCAGGGTATTAACCTATATTGCAATCG
>JAVSBT010442397.1:0-10421 GCA_033118115.1 Pharyngocirrus eroticus
CACCGCCCCCTCCTCCTCTCTCATAAGCGTAATCGCTAGCTGGAAGGTGACAAAATTGGAATCAAGATTGATGGAAAGACAAATAATACAGGCATGTCAATAAACAATTAAGCAGATTTTCAAAAACTTTGTTCTAAATATTTGATTTTTATTTCTGGTGTAATAAAGGCCACAGACCCATACAAAACAAATTAGTATAAAAAAAACAATGGAACTGTGAAATTGTTATAAATACTGCTATACAGGAGACCATTCAAAAAGATCTAGTACTCTATATGAGTTCAATTCATGTGGTCCTTACAGTATATATTCTCTTCCAAAATAAAAGTGTGTAAGAGAAATGGAAAATGAGTGTTTGAAAAAGATTACAGCTGCAAAGTTGTCTTAATGTTTTTCCCTTGTTAAAAAAGTACAAAAAGAACCTTTATACTATGTAGCAGAGATGTGTGACTATAAGTACATACTTTCAATAATACATTGCAACAAAAATCTTCTGCTTATCATTGTCACCATATTTTCTTACCTTTTTTCTGAGCATTTTCAGCAGGCCCCTGCTCAAATATTGAATGTGATTGTATGATATCTCCCCTTCCTCTTCCACGACCTCTGCCTCGACCTCTTCCTTGCTGGTCTCTATTTCTTTTATCTCCATTTCTGTCTTTTTGTTTTTGTTTTTCTGATTCTACTTTGGGTCTGAAAATTGACATATACAATCTCTATGCATGAAAAAGTTCGGTTATTTGTGAATAGAACCAGTGTCTATCATAAAACTATTATAACATAATCAAATCATGTTTAAATGTGCCATCTATCCATTGCATGCACAAGATTGAAAAACTATAAGAAGAAAATAAAAGTGAGAAGTCACTTACTCTTCTTTGGGTTTTTCTCTTCTAACAGCAAGGTTTGGCATATAAGTTTTCTTCTGCACACCTCCAAGTGTCAAATCCCTTTGTGCTCTGATTGATGGTAGTCTGGTAATAAAAATGCAAGTTAACAACATTCGCGAATAGGCTTACTTGTAAATTCATCTAACCAGTTACAATCTTAAACTTTTGACAGGTTAAAAATACATTTCTCTTAGGCCATTCCAAACTGATTAGTTGGTCAATGGATGTTTTGGCATCAAAATCTGAGTCCGTCGAATTGTTTTTTTACACTTATCAATTTAGACCTTACTGTCATATCAGATCAGATTGACAAAGATTACAGATGTGATTGAAAGCTCTGAGTGATAATGTATTTGCAGATAAAACAACTCTTACTTCTTTATGGTGTTGCAGTTAATTCCATTACCTTATAATGTTTGCATACAACAATACCAATTAAGAACTTCATCTTAAAAAGCCTAAAGTTGCTAGTAAAATCAGGGGTTAACACAAGGGCATACCCACTGATCTGGGACCACCAGATGATCCAAAATAAGTCATAAATTCTGACTAGTGTGTATGGAACAGTGAATTTGTTTTTATTCTACTGTCCCAGGAATTTAGAAATGTCTATAGTGGTTATAGGATGAGACAACCCTTTTTGAGAGCTGACCTGTAGAATTTTCCCCAACAGGTCCATATAGAATGGATCTACATGTATATGGGAGAGTGGAGATTTTTTTGTAACCCTTGAAAATATCTGTATAATCAGAAGATAATGGAATTAACTGCAATACCACAACGATCTAATAAGTTAACACAACTATTGATTTCATCCAAAATTTTCTTTTGAGATTTAATTTGGTCTGTAAATTTACCTTCCCTTTCCTGCAGCTCCTTTTCTCCCAAGTACGCCCCTAGGAAAACTTGGGCCTTTTCCTCCATCATCATTTGAGGCCATATTTTATCTATAAATTTGGCATCAAACTTGTTAAGACTTTGATGGGTAGTTTTAATTACTATAATGTGTATATTATACTTAGCATATGGTGTAATTGTACAGCATTAATAAGTTTGAGAAATGTTGTGTTTATAGATGAAAAATATGACTAAGTTTGTGCTTTCTTCTTACCATAACTGATGATAATTCATTTTCAATAAAAATTCACAAACAAAAATTGATAAATCAGTATTAAGTACTTACTTTCAAAAACATAAAAATGACATTGACCACACAAATGTCTACAGAGTTAGCTGTAACAGTACTACAAGCTTTGTGGATATCTAGTGCAATTCCATGTTGTAAGCATGAGAATTTTCAGCAATCTACATAATGCAATGTTTTCCTCTATTATCGTTTGAGTCTGATTCCCATACCGAACGTTTTTCATGAATAGAAAGTATCGATGATTTGGGATCATGCGAGTAAGCTGGGAAGTGTTGTCTGGCTACGTCATTCGGGATTCCCCAGCAATTAATATTGTAAGGGATATACCAAACACAGAGGATTACCACGAAAAGGCTCTTTGTGACTTGGGATTCACCCTTTTGAATTGTTTGGGACCTAGGATTTACAAATACAGTTTCTTGGGATTTAGGATTGAGTTACACTCTGAGATTGGGAATTGGCATGATTTGAAAGGCATTGGGATTTGGGAATTGACATTTGGGATTGGGATTTCACATCAAAGAGTCAATTTTCTGGGATTGAGATTTGACAAAAATGAACTAGATAAACTGCAAGATACATATTCAGCAAATTTTCATATAAAATTGCTTCATTTTGCATAAAAGCCTAGAACGTTCACCTTTCACCTTATACACATAATAATTACATCATTTTATCAATAACTGATTTTTTAACCTAGAGTTTTTGATTACAACTGTAATCTTTGTCAATCAATCAGATCTAAAAGACCTTTTTTTTGTCAATTTCAGCTCAATCCCATGGCATAGGCCCATTAACACATTTTTTAAGCAACTTAAAAAAAAAACATTTCCTTTGCATATAAGCATAGCATGTCACATCATTGTGCATACTTTGTCTTCGGTTATTTTTTCCCCAGCAATATCATTGTCAATGCAGCACAAACAATCAAACATGTTTTTTTTTTATTGATCAAATAGTAAAAGATATGCCGTACCGGCTTTTATATCTTTGCTCCATCTAGTGGGGAATCTACCACGGTTACATAGCTGATTAATTATACACTGTATAAGTTTATTTTTCCATTTGAATACATTTTTGCAGCAACTAGGCTGAATTACAAAAATTACAAAATTGAACAAATTGAGATTTGCAATACGAAAGTTTTTGTACAGTCAAATTGGATAATACATAGGGTAAAAATGTTTTTTCGAAATCTTTCTGACTTAATTTTGGAGTTGGATGCTTATTACAATTTATTGTGTTGTATCTATTGGTATAAATGGCAGGTAACAGATGGTGAAGTTTATTGCAAGGGGTTTTCATTTTATCAAAATAATTGTTTACACAGCAAGGGTCTTCTATTTTTAAAACTTGGAATAATGAGAGTGTCTATTGCTTGATAGTAGTTTGTTTTTTGTTTTTTTAATTTTCAAAAATACAAAATGCAAGTAAATAAATGGGAAAACCAACAATATTTTTGCTATAAACATATAATAAGACACAACTAGTTTTATGTAAGCTCATTTGTGCATTATAATAAGATAAGAATAAATTAACTCAACTTTTCTATTGCACTTGTATTTGAAAGATTTATTATCAAAGCTTTCGATACTCATCACAAGATCTTGATCAATGACAAATAATAATGAACAGTTATAGAATTTATACAGAAAAATAAGGAATACATATACACTTTATAAACATAGAATACACAAACTTTATAAACATAGAATACACAAACTTTATAAACATAGAATACACAAAGTAAATGCTATATGAGCAGGAGTGGTAAATAAAATGGTTACAAGTCCGAGTAATTTCATTTTGTTTATTTATGCAATATTTCGCCAAAACGGCATCATCAGGCAAATAATGTACAGACAACCAATATACACAGTATATATACTGTAACAGTAGATGTCACTACTGTATATACATTATGCTATGTCCAATCAGAGTACACCATTATATCCTATCACATGTATTACTTGGAATTGAATAAATCAGTTGCTAATTAATCTACGACTCCGCTAGACGTATTACTTCATATACAGATGAGAACTTTTGGTGTGAAGTATCAATAACAAAGCAGGAGTAGTACTAAGACTGGCTAGCACAATCTTCTTGGCTTGTCGACTGAAAAAAAAAAAAAAAAATATCATCAATATTAGATAAGCCCAAGTAAATTAAGGTAGGTTTCCTTTACTACTATCCTTATGACTGCTATGCTTCTTTCAATTTAATTAGGTGCCTGTGTTTTCGTATTGAAATGAAAGTTAAGTCTTGTCGTCATGTATGCACACGACATCTTGTGGCAGCCGAGGTTGAATCAAATATTAACCAGAGGCTTATTACAGGGAATGAGAACATTAATGATAAATCATTTTTTTCATGATCCAAGAGACAATTGTATCAACAATGTTCCAATTCCTAGTAATAAGCCCTGTGTAATATTTGATTCTAACTTAAATTTTAAAAATACACCATTTGCACTTTTTCTCTCAAATGTCACACTTTTTTCATCCAATTTTTTCTCTATATGTATGATTCAGATAAGTGGCACATGCATCAAGTATTATGAACTGCATAAAAATAAACATGCACTATCATATTCTCCATTTTTGACGGATGACGCACAGATGATGGATAACACACAGTAAGGGAAATGTACCTTTATACTAGTACTAGTTGTGTTGTAGACTGTTGTATTCATCTCTTAAATGCATTTGTAGAGTTCTGCATGACATGTTTGATCAAACAAAAATCATAAGTTCAAACTTAATTTTGATTGAAAAAAACTAAGATATAAACATGAAAAAGTCCTTACTTTGACATCAAAGCTTGTTTGAGGTTGCAAAAGAGGCTGTGACTCACTGTCCTCAATGGTGTTTTCTGTAATGTTGCAAGACAAAATTTAATATTACGAAATCATTATTGCATGGTACTGCAAACACAACAATTGCTAAATCTATTATAAGGGCTGAGTAAATTATTTCAGCTATAATCAGACATGAATTTAAAACAATTTTCTGTTTCTAAATAAATGCAAATTTACATCTATATCAAACAAGTATCTATTCGATATGCAGGAACATATGTCCCAAATAATCATTTTCTATAAAAGCTAATGCTATATAAGTATATATTTTTGGCTTTAGGACATCTTTAGCCACAGTTTGAATTGATGTCACTCAATTTTTTTTGAATTTTATATAACATAAATTATTTTAAAAAACAGATTTAAAAAAAAAAAAAATCTTTTATCAAAAATGTGACATGGAGATTTTTTAATTTTAAGATATTAAAAAAGAACCGCATCATCTTTTAGAGCATGGTTATAGCTTTAATATTGTGCCTCAGAATTGTTATATCCCTTTTCAAAATGAAAATACGACTATTTGAAGTGATAAAAGTCACTGAAAAATTAGCTATTTTGAAAACTACTCATTTTCAGCCTACTTTTGTCATTTCAAACAGTCACACATTTCTTTTGAAGTGAGCTATATATAAAAAGACAGCCTTAGAGCTATAATCATGCACTAAAAGATGATGTGTTTGTTTTTTTTATATCTCAAAAATAAAAATTTCCATAATTATGGCTTGAATTATTTATCTTTTATAGAAAATGATTATTTGGGACATATCTTCGTGCATATCAAAAAATGCAATTAGACCCTCAGATCATATGAGGCCCAGTAATTGAATCAGTCTCTATCATATACATGTTTTAGTTATTTGAAGCAAAAACAGTCATAATGTAACAAGCCAGGTATAAAAATAAATGTTTGTGAGGTATATGGAGCAATTGTTCAAAGCAGAGAAATATCTTTTTACATTTAAAAGTCACCACAGGATACTTAAAAGCACAATTTTGATTCTTTTAAAAATGAATTATCCCAAAACAATAACATAAGAATAATAATAGCTTTTCTCACCTCTTTCTTTATTATCCTGCACTTTGTGTAGCTCGACTCTAGTTTCCTATCATAAATTAACACATATTGAAATAATTAGTACAAATGTATTTTTCCCTATTTACACTGATTTGGAGTCATTTCATGCATAAACAATCGGGACTGAGACCATTGAGTTTTGGTCTGCCTTACAAGGATCTGTTAGGAATGTATGAATCAAAACAACGCTTTAACTGGCAATAAAAACAGGGAATCATTTAGTGACTCAAATTGATTAGCACTTTTATGATTTTGCATAGCAGGTTGTATCTCTGCAATGTTCAATTTGGTGAAATATGCATAGCAGTTTGGTAATTTTGTGTAGCAAATTGCTATGCAAATCAAGGTAAATTATTCTCTGCAAAATTGTTATCCCCACCTTCATTCTCACTAAGTCTGAAGGTGTTGATTTTTCTTCACTTTCATCTTCCGATGTGTCACTTTCTAAGGGAGGCATGAACTCTTCATTTTTGGGGGGACCTGAAATAAACATGAAAATAAAGTCATTACTACAGTTTGAAATTAAAGATCTTAACTCATCCTAAAGGAAAATTAAACAAAACAAAAAGATTTTTTTTTCATTAATGAAGCTACACAAGATTTTTAGTTGAATAAAATGACTGAATCCACCAAAGGCCTAAAATTAGTAATTTGTTTATTTTCTTTGTCATAGTTACAGAGTATTGTTCCCTGTAGGTTTAGTTAATACTATAAATTGATCTTGTTTATAAAATAATTGATCATAAACTTGGTTAATTAAAATCTTTATACAAAGTAACACTGTTATTTTTCCAAACAGACTGTATCTAGAGATTTAGACAAAAATAGATCTTTGCTTTGCAAGCAGCTCATGAATTAAAGAGGTTTGGTGGTCTCAAATGTTTTCTCTATATAGGTTGGAAAATGTACCAAAGTATTATTTTCTATACAGTAGCACTACAAAAGTTATGACTGTTTAAAGTGATTAAGTCACTGCAGGAATTAGCCATTCTGTAAACAACCACTTTTTTTATAAATAGAAATCATATTTTGGGTGGTTTTATTACATTTTCTTGGGGTTTAACCGTTTTTTTAACCATGTAAAATTGTGTGCAGTGAAGATTAAGTGATGTCACTGTATAGCTACGGGGGTGGGTGGGGGGGGGGGGGGTGAAGGAGGGGGGGATTAAAGCCAAAAATATACAAAATAGGTATAATCAAGTTTTCTGTTGAAAAAACCCAAATAGGTTAGCTCTTTACAAGTAGTTTCTCAAACTGACATCTTTAGCCACAGTTTGAATTGATGTCACTCAAATCATTTTGAATTTTATTTAACATAAATTATTTAAAAAAACAGATTTAAAAAAAAAAAAAATCTTTTATAATGGAGATTTTTTATTTTAAGTTATTAAAAAAGAACCGCATCATCTTGATCTTTTAGAGCATGGTTATAGCTTTAATACTGTGCCTCAGAATTGTTCTATCCCTTTTCAAAATGAAAATATGACTATTTGAAGTGATATAAGTCACTGAAAAAATAGCTATTTTGAAAACTACTCATTTTCAGCCTACTTTTGTCATTTCAAACAGTCACACATTTCTTTTGAAGAGAGCTTTATAATAGTATATTGATATAAAAAGACAGCCTTAGAGCTATAATCATGCACTAAAAGATGATGTGTTTGTTTTTTTTATATCTCAAAAATAAAAATTTCCATAATTATGGCTTGAATTATTTATCTTTTATAGAAAATGATTATTTGGGACATATCTTCGTGCATATCAAAAAATGCAATTAGACCCTCAGATCATATGAGGCCCAGTAATTGAATCAGTCTCTATCATATACATGTTTTAGTTATTTGAAGCAAAAACAGTCATAATGTAACAAGCCAGGTATAAAAATAAATGTTTGTGAGGTATATGGAGCAATTGTTCAAAGCAGAGAAATATCTTTTTACATTTAAAAGTCACCACAGGATACTTAAAAGCACAATTTTGATTCTTTTAAAAATGAATTATCCCAAAACAATAACATAAGAATAATAATAGCTTTTCTCACCTCTTTCTTTATTATCCTGCACTTTGTGTAGCTCGACTCTAGTTTCCTATCATAAATTAACACATATTGAAATAATTAGTACAAATGTATTTTTCCCTATTTACACTGATTTGGAGTCATTTCATGCATAAACAATCGGGACTGAGACCATTGAGTTTTGGTCTGCCTTACAAGGATCTGTTAGGAATGTATGAATCAAAACAACGCTTTAACTGGCAATAAAAACAGGGAATCATTTAGTGACTCAAATTGATTAGCACTTTTATGATTTTGCATAGCAGGTTGTATCTCTGCAATGTTCAATTTGGTGAAATATGCATAGCAGTTTGGTAATTTTGTGTAGCAAATTGCTATGCAAATCAAGGTAAATTATTCTCTGCAAAATTGTTATCCCCACCTTCATTCTCACTAAGTCTGAAGGTGTTGATTTTTCTTCACTTTCATCTTCCGATGTGTCACTTTCTAAGGGAGGCATGAACTCTTCATTTTTGGGGGGACCTGAAATAAACATGAAAATAAAGTCATTACTACAGTTTGAAATTAAAGATCTTAACTCATCCTAAAGGAAAATTAAACAAAACAAAAAGATTTTTTTTTCATTAATGAAGCTACACAAGATTTTTAGTTGAATAAAATGACTGAATCCACCAAAGGCCTAAAATTAGTAATTTGTTTATTTTCTTTGTCATAGTTACAGAGTATTGTTCCCTGTAGGTTTAGTTAATACTATAAATTGATCTTGTTTATAAAATAATTGATCATAAACTTGGTTAATTAAAATCTTTATACAAAGTAACACTGTTATTTTTCCAAACAGACTGTATCTAGAGATTTAGACAAAAATAGATCTTTGCTTTGCAAGCAGCTCATGAATTAAAGAGGTTTGGTGGTCTCAAGTGTTTTCTCTATATAGGTTGGAAAATGTACCAAAGTATAATTTTCTATACAGAAGCACTACAAAAGTTATGACTGTTTAAAATGATAAAAGTCACTGCAGGAATTAGCCATTCATTTTTTGAGTTTTTTTTTTTTACATTTATTGAGGTTTAATCGGGGTTTTTTATCAGGTAAAATTGTGTGCAGTGAAGATTAAGTGATATCAATGTGTAGCTAGGGGGATTAAAGCCAAGCATATATACTTTTATGGTTCTTATTGTGTAACATCTAAAACAAACACAATATGATTAAAGGGGTAGCTTCCATGGTGACCAACTCACCTTTCTCAATGAATATCTCCTTTGGACCAATTTTCGTCTCTTTTGTTTTCTCCTTTGATTCTTCTATCTTTATTTGTAAGCGATTGATATCTGAATAGTTATAATAAAATGAGAGATAAGTAATTTATAGTTTCTCAATAATTGTTTGGAAGAAAGTATTACTTTTCTCTCTTTGCAAGATTTTGTCAGGCAAATCTGATATACAAAATAGGTATAATCAAGTTTTCTGTTGAAAAAAACCAAATAAGTTAGCTCTTTACAAGTAGTTTTCTCAAACTGAATCTTATATGAGTTGGGTCCCTAATTATACTCAAAGCAAAGGCATATTTTAGCTGTGTAGGATAGAATGCCAAATACAATAACATGGTTATCCTGTCCTATTTCAAAAGGAAAATAATTGTTCAGATGTACACATCTAGCTGCTTTAAATTGCTGAAATTCTGTCCAAATATTTTCATATCCCCCCCCCCCCCTCTATAGAAATTGAAGTCTGTGTGAATATTGAATTATCTTATCTCACTTGTTGTTGTGTCTTTGATATAATTTTGAAGATCATCAGACATAACGTTTACATTAATTGTCATCTCGTACATCTGTGCATGCACAGATTTCAATTCTGAAAAACAAAATAAAAAGATTCAAAATTGATGAAAACAAATTAGTATGATCCAAAACAATATCACCATGTTAACATTATACCAATTTTGTATGACTACAATTTTACCTTGCTCGGACAATTCTTTGTAATCATCAAGTTGGGTTTGAACCCATGACACATTAGCAGCTTGGTCTTTACATTTTTTTTCAAGGACAGCATTTTCTAAAACATGAAAAGAACATGACTGTCAGATTAATAGAAATTAACATTGCTACATTAGACTGATGAGTAAGATGATATCATTTTATTAAAAACAATTATATTCCATAAACAACATACAAATAGATAAGTATTAAGAATAATGCATGATGAGTATCTCACCTTTCCTTGTTGTATTGCAACAGATGCAAGATATAATTGCTGCAATGCTGAATATGATCACCAAAATACAAACGATAGTATTTGTTGCATTAGTACCTCCATTTTCCTTGATATTTGATTCCATTTGGTCTGCAAGAAATAATAATAATAATAATAATAATAATAATAATAATAATAATAATAATAATAATAATAATAATAATAATAATAAT
>JAVSBT010442508.1:0-10420 GCA_033118115.1 Pharyngocirrus eroticus
TCGACACTATAGGTGGCAGAGACTGTACGTATGGCTATCCTGTGGACTATGGTGTATAATCATGCATGATTTACTCGTGAAAAAGACGTTTTAAGATGATTTAAAAAAAAAAAAAGAAAAGTTGAAACGCGAATTTTACCCTCGGTCGGATCCAACGATCTACAAATCAATTTGGTATGGCCTAAACATTATCTGATACAAACTGTTAAAAAGTCGATAAAAATAATTCAGACATTTATTTCCACAAATTAATTTTTGCTTCTACAGAAATATGAAAGAATATCATTTTTAAAATTAACATCCATGTCACTCTGCCAAGTGGCAAATTTTCATACAGGAAAGAATTTTTTTCAATAGAAGCAAAAATGAATTAAAATGTTGTCAAATTATTTTTCATACCATAATTATAAAGAAAAAAATCTTTAAGAATATATTTTTTACACCTTTAGTATTAAATCTTTGTATATAGTACACAAGTGCACTGCTTACCACTTCTTTGGCAGCTACCAATTCATGATTAGTGTTCTTTGCTTTGAAGGCTGCTATCTGTTGTGCACAATCTGGCTGTATCTGCATGACCATAGCAAAGTTTGCTATCCTTGTTTGTATACTACTGAATCCACAGTGGATGTTTGAAATAGACAGTTCAAAAACAGTCTCATTCTCTTCAACTTCATGTCTTGTTCTATGAAGGCCCATTGCTGCATTCTTTATTGCCCCTGTGACAAGCTGAAGTTAAAATCAAGAAAAATTGAAAAAAAACAGAACCTAGTTAAACTCTGGTACCGACAATTTGGGTTTTTGAAATTGAAGCTCATCTGCTATTTTAAAAACACTTTGTTGACCAGTGAAAGCAAGATTATGTATTTTGTTTCAGCACTTCATTATGTACATTTCAATGTCATGTCAGTCAAAGATAGTTTTCCTTTGAGCAAATAATAAAAAAATGTTAAATCAATTTCTAAGACATAAAAAATTATGACAAATAAACAGATATTGATACAGGAAACAAGATTCCTTTTCCATTATAATTCTTTTCAATGTTCAACACATGCTCTTTGTGTAGACTTGTCAGAGGTTATTGTGTCTATAGTTATATGCCCAATGGAAATAGAGGTTAATCAACAATGATAGTTAAGTATTTTGCTGTAGGCAGTAGTCAATGACATATCGGGACAGGTTTTATGAAAGAAATTTTGGGGGCCAAGATGATAGAGGGGGTCTCAAAAAAAGTGACCCCCGAATCGATGGGAATCATTTTAAAATTTTGATGGGAATAAATTGCCTGCTAATACTGGATGTGCAAGCACTCTGAATGTTTTCAAGCGGATGCTGACAACACATCTGTGGCTGGCACATCTACTCTTCTTGTAGAAATTATATTTGATTTTCGGCTTAATGAAAATAGCTATTTTGTGAATGATTTCTGGGCGCTTTTATGATATTTGTTTACCTCAGTTTCCTGTGTTTCATAGGAAGACTGTGGTTTATACACCATCCTTACAAAGTCATGAAGATAGCAGTCAAACACCTCTCCATTATTCTCTGTAATTTTCTTCAGGATTTTCCCCAAATTGACATTAGAAAGTAGTTCAGCTACTTTAATTTCATGCTCCCTGTTTGCTGAAGACAAAATGAATATAAAGTATTTACAGACTGTTTTTTTTCTTCAGTTTTGTGTTATCAAAAAGAAAAATATTGCTAATATCTAAAGGTATTTCATAATGGTGGATACGAACCAGCTACAATCTTCCATTCTGATAACAGTTTGTCAACATAGTCTTTGATCACCCATGAAAAGGGAAATTTTGGGCAGAACATTTGTCCATCACATCCATTTATTTTAACAGGCATTTCTGTGAGATCTGCTTGTTTTATGGTAGACATTAAGTCCTGATAATTAAGTTGAATTATTTGTTGATCCATCAGGATATCTAGCCACAATTTATGCTGCCATGAGTCATGGGAGTTGTCTATCAAAATGTCAAGGTTGCGATTTGTGTCTGCATAAGCAATTACTCCAGCAAGCATAGGTGTCACCTTTGATTCCAGATATTGAACTGCAGAACGCCTACAATACAAATCAATGACAAATGAAGGCATTGATTAGAAATGTATTATGTTTTAAAATATATGCTGTGTTGAACATTTACTGGATAGGAGAATTTTTTTTTAAACTTACCTGAAAGTTCCTGCTTTGTTGATTGCTTCTGTAGCAGCTGCCTCATGACTTAGCCAGTTTTCTGCTACCTCTGGTACCATTGCAAATCTTTCTTTTTCTGTCAGTAGATGGGCAACTCTCAAAATCACAACAGAGAGAAATGTTGGCCGTTCTGTCAAAAATGATATGGCCAATAATAAGTTACAATAATACATCACCACAATGACACGTTGTGAATGATCTTTTTAGTGTCCAAGATGACGATCCCTAGTAATAATAATAATAATAATAATAATAATAATAATAATAATAATAATAAAAGCTTTATTTCATAAGAGTGAAACCTTTACAACGTGGATCATCATCTTGGATTTTTATTATATTAAAAAGGAAAACTTTCTTTTCAGATGAATTTTAATGCACTTGATATTAAAATATTTATATTTTTGAGAGTGTGGTACATGATAAATTTGATGAAAGTCTGAAATGACCATTATCACAGTATTAATCTCTTCAAAACTTGTCATCTCCCATCTATTAATCCCCTAAATTATTATTCTTAAGATTGTTGAACGTAATTTTTTAAAAAAGTATTCATTATTCACCATCATCTCCGTCTTGCTCATTGTTCATTAGTTTGAGCAAGATGTCTATTCTTTTTGTTGTCCTGTCTTGTAACTGATCTGGGTCCTTGAGCATGGCAGCAGCACTTTGGAGACAGTGTATCAATAACATGCGTACATTCAAAGTGTTTCTATTTTTATGTGTGGCTGGTTTGTCCAGTGTCATCTTTTCATCTGGCTGTGGTTTAGGTGTTATTTCTGGCTCTGTATTTTCAGTAGAATCTTCCTCGTTTCCTCCTTCTGCATCTTGCATCACTGGGTCTGACTGGAGCATGTCTGTTATGTGTTCTTGAGATCCAGGAAACTCCTCTTCATTTTGATATTCTGAATATCTACAAACTACGGGAAGTCCTTTCAGAGCTTTTTGAAAAAGAGTGCTCACTGACTGCCCTGCCATACCAATAAATGATGGCAAACCATCCTTTTGGGGTCTAAGCTCATCTATATGAACTGACTGCCATTTTCCACCCTATAGAAATTAGTAATATCAATACAAGCTGATTACTCCAAACTTAAAAATGGGAAAGATAATTAAATCAAGTAATTATTTTCAATTTAATGATGACATTTCATTAACATTGACAACATAACCAAGAGGTAAACAGTTTCATCTCAAGAATGAATGTAAGTTAACCTAAACACTTCTTTTTCTTATTTTCATAATTTCCCATTAAATTATAACCATTCGTATGAAGCAAAATTGTGAGTATTATGATAAAAATTAAATAATTGGAAAAAAATTCAGTAATAGAATACAAATTTAGCAATTGCATACTTGAAAACCAACAAAACAGCCTCCTGCTATTCTTGGCAGTTGTATAACAAGAGCAATATGTTTCAAGCCATTCCTCTGCTTGTCATTTATATTTGCCTCTACATATTCTTCATAGATACAATTCATGGCACAGGCAGTCAGGTTTGTATTTTGGTGTCCAGAATCACATTGCAATACCATCAGCTGATTCTTTTGGTTTATGTCCTCAAAGTAACTCCTTATGAATAAGAGAGGATCCACTTAAGCACATATTGTCTCAAAAAAGGTATTTTATAAGCAAGTGTTTATAATTTGATTCAAGTGAAAAAACATTTTTAGTACTATAGTATTAGAATTATAGTTTAGCAATAAAATACTTTGGCAGTGAACATATACATACTTCAGTGCTTTTCGAAAGTGTTGCTCTGTATCAAATGCTTGCAAGGTTAACATGTCCACCTGCATGTTGAGAGTTTTTCTGAGTCCTTCCAGATCCACAGAAGAAAGAAGCCTTGAATGAGTTGTTATCTAAAACATAATGTAACGGTAACACACAATTATGAATTAAGTGTTTGAAGAAAAAGTTGACCGTATTAGTTCAAACTTTGAAAAAGATCTTACCTGAAGAAATAAGCATCCCTTTGGCCCCTTTTCTTGTACCTCAAATAAAAGGTATTCAAAGAGATTTCCATGTTTCTGATCTTCAAAGTATTTGATCATAATTTCTTTTGAATAATCTCTGAGACAACTGTTGCCAAGTTTCAGGACTGCTTCTGGGGTTGCACATTGCAACAAACATTCTTTGGCATCCTCTAATATCTTCAGTGTGAAAAAACAATACCAATAATAATTTAATATTGTCATGTTATTATTAATTTGGTAAAAGCTATAATACATAATCAGGCAGGTCAAAGATTACTTTCTTTCATCCCTCAGAAAAATTCTAAGGAACATTCGATTTTTATATTATCTTTGATGATATTACATGTATATCATAAATAATATCAAATAATTACTTATTGGAAAAGTCATGTAATGTCTGACATCAGACATGTCAAACCTTGCCATAGTAAAACACCAAGCCCATTTGAAAAACTAAAAATTGGGAATGACAAATCTTTAATAGTGGAAATTTGTTTACATAATTCCCTTTTGAAGTGCATAAAAGAAGCTTTACTAAAAAAGAAAATTTTTATTTTGTGCAAAGTCTTGACAAAGTAAAAAATCAAGCCCATTTGAACTGCTAAAAACCACCCAGTTTGCAAATATCTGGACAAAAATATGTGGTTCTTCAGAAATAAGCGTGCACCCCATGGAATGTAAGACACTTGTCTTCCTTTCATAAAAAGGGTATTTCCCACCCTATATGACATAAATATCCAAATATATCATAATTACCAAAACTTCCATGTTTTTCGATGGTTTGCTACCTTCATTTTCCATATCTTTACATATCTGAAACACAACAGAAGCTGCAGTGTCTTTATGGTATCCAACAAATGCATCTGCACCCAATTGGATTTTTTCTCTACAACACAAACAAATACCACCCTAAAATTATTAAAAGTTAAATTAAATCTTTAAAAGTATGAATAAGCAATTAATGTATTGATAAATCAATGGAATGATGGATACATGATTATGAATGGAAATTATGGTAAAGAAATGTTTAAGTAAAAACATAAAATGCCTTGTGTCTTTTCTAATTTCAGATGATGCAAAATCCTCCACCCATCTCTCCAATTCTTGCGTCACTCTGATTTGTTGGTCAGTTAGCATAGTGGTCATGGCAAGGAAGTGTTTCTCCAGGCGATTGATGAGTGGAATTGGGAATTCATCATACACAACCTGTTTTTCTGCAACCACTATCAACCTAAAAAACAGGAATATTTATGCAGATTTACATGAAATAAGCTTACAGTTTATCATGGCAATAATTATGTAAAAGTTAGAAAAAGATTTTTTCGGTAAATGGTTACTTCAATAGGGTGTGTAAGGGACCTTGAGAAAATGCTTGAATCTGGTGCCAAACAAAGTAATGTACCTTTTCACAAAATAATACTTGGAAAAAGTTGAGCTAATTTGCTGTTTTATCACATGCAAAATTTAAAGCCAAATTGTAAAATGCAATGCTTTAATGAAAAGAATTATACTAATCCTGACACTAGAAGTCAGATATAATGTAATTTACACTCCCTATTGACATCGGGATATTTAAACAACAACTGCAAGCCAATATTAAATAGCCTACTAAAAAAACTACCTGAATTGTTCATGTACATGACATTTTACACGATGAGATCCAAGCCCCAAATCTACAAATCTCTGGCCTCCTAAGTACACATAATACTGAAATATGAATTAAAAAATATTATCATGAGCATGGTTCTATTATTACAAATACATCACACATTCATAAAGGTTTATTATTATTTTCATAATTGCAATCTGAAAGATCTGCTTACTTGGTTAAGTGCATCATACAAGCTCTCATATATCTTGTCAAGATTGAGCAAAACAACAGTTCGACCTGTCTCCATGCATACTTTGATGCGATTTATGTTTCTGCACAACTGAAAATGAAACATATGAAATCTTTGACAATTTGCCCTATTTGATAAATTATCACAGTGTCATAGTTCCTTGGTATTGACATTTGACAAGGAAATAAGAATTATCAAAACTAGTTAAATTTATTAGTTTGCATTTCCTAATTTCCCCACCTGTGTGTATTCTTGGTCCTTTGGAAAACTGCTTCCAAAAATAGTGACTGTGTTTATCATATCTGGTAGCAGACAGCCAAGAATTTTCAGAGCAGCATAGTTTTCAGTTAGAATCAAAAGATATCTACTCTCACTGAAATAAGTTAAATTTAATGAATAAACCAATAGAACAATAAACATGAATAAATAAGTCCTGAATTGTAGGATATCAAATATATCAAACTCTTTTTGTTCCTGTCATTTTATTTTACTTTGATCTAGTGTTTTTGTCTGTGTTAAATACTTATTTGTCATGTGTACAACTATTGTAGGTCCTGTATTATGAATTGCAGGTCCCATGGAAGACCAGGTATGGTAGAATAGAGGTATGGTAAAAAAATCCCTTTCTATCCTAAACAATCTTATAAGATAAATACATTCTTTAAAAGGGTTTCAGGTCCATTACTAAATCAGTCAATTATACTTACACATATGTAAACTGAAGTTATACTGACTTCATATTATTCTGTTATGCTAAAATTAAAATTCTGCATAAAAATGACCATATACCTATCAAGTCCATCTCCAAAAAGACTTGCTTTTATCAAGCCACCTGCTGTACAATCTGGATCAGTCCTTGTTGCCTTGTATAGAAGTGAAGAAAAGGGAATTAATCACTAAAATTGGGGTTTTTTTAACAACAAAATAGATATGTATCATATCGATAATTACACAATGTATATCTGAAAGCTTAGATTTCATCAAATGATCTGATGATTAATACCCATTTTCTGTAAGTGTAAGTTGCTAACATATTTATCATCTATTTAATAGATGAACAAGAGGTCTTGCTACAAACCTTAACTGTTTTGTTCAGCAGCAAATGTTTTCCAAACACTTCAACAGGCTTGACTGTATCATGGCCTCCAAAATTTCTTCTGATTGCATGGTTGAGTTCACGCGTAGATGGAGGGTTTCCTGATTTTGCAGCAAAACCAAATATCATCTTCACCAGGCTACAATGGTGAATTTTGACTTAAATATTCCATGAATCTTATGTTTCTCATATTCATACAAGTAACTTTTCACACATAGACTTGTAATTAAGACAACAATTACATAAACACAGAATTATACCTATAAAAGTCTCTCAATCCAAAGAATTCTCTGTTTTTTAGAGCTGAATTGTACAGCTCCAAGTATCCAATTGCTAAGGGCCTTGTGTAAGGGCTGATCCTCTTAAGCACTGTTTTATCTGAAGCACAGATACCCCTATATGTGGTAGAAAAATGGTGTCAAGTCAAAAGCTAGAAAACAGGTTTTTCTAATAAAAAAGACAAGTAGTTATCATATTTTTGGAAAATATTAAAATAATACCATCAAAGTTTTACTGTTTGCATAGTAATTCTATACATGTAATGGTGATGGTAAGCCATAAACATAATTATATTCTCATTGCATTAATGATTATTTTTGGTTAAAAATGATAATTTGGGACATATCTGGGAGACCACCGCCCAAGGGTCATTTGCTAATGATTTATCTGAAATCAGTTATTGAGAAATTATTTTTAGTTCTCTAACTTATATCAACCAATTTCAGAATTGACATATTTTGATGAAATCATTATATGTACATGTATACTGTCTTGGCTATACATTAGGAATAGCAATTCAAATTGTAATCTTAATATCTACATACTTGACACTTTCAACCAGTTCATCTTCATCAGGTACATCTCTATGTACAAGAATTCCTCTGTTCATTTTGGCAGGATCTAAGGCCCAATTGGAAATGCCAATAAAACCAACCTTCATATAAGGCTCTGGTTCTTCATCCCCCTGACAACCATCTTCTAACAAAGGATGGAGTGCCTGAATAAGGGCAAAGGTGAAAACTTTAAAATCATTGTACAAAGGGTTTTTAGTATCGACATGGCTCTGTGGGAGAACAGTTCACACAGCTGAACAGACTAGCCTTGGACATGTGAAGAAAAGGAATTTCCATTCATTCAATCTTTTAAATAGATTATCTGATGTTTTCCACTGTGAGTACAATAATTTCACAGTTGAGAGCAAGTCACCAGAGTTGTGTTAAAGTTTCTTAAATTTGGCCCAAAATCATACATTTTGAAAGAATATCACATCCATAAATATTGAATACTATAAAACATAAAATTATTCATCTTCTTGTGTTTGATAATAATGGCATGTTTATCTAAGCACAGACTCAGGGAAGGCGTTTCTTTTTGAAGGCTTAGCATAAACTCATTTTGCTGCTTATCTGCACTGTTCTGGTAAAGATATACAACATTATCACACTTGACAGACCCCCAATCACAGAGGGAGGATAATGGGTTGAGATGTGGTAAGAAGAATCTTGAAAGTAAAAAACCAAATCAGGATTAATTCCAAAGTATTTACTATAGGAGGGGCAGGTTTCTTTCTATGTGCAACGATACATGGAAAATTAACACTCTAAACCTTGCATTACAGACTTTTTTAAAGGTTTTGGCTACCGTAACACTTACCAGAGATATTTTAAACTGTCATGAACTTTGTAGTTTACATTTTGATTATACAAGTATTTTACTAATTAATAAATCAGCTGTATAAGTAAATTGTTGTTGCTTTCAGATATATTCTGATTAATTCTTGACTTAGGGCTTAGATGTGTATGTAAATACATAATCATAATCCATTAGGATGATACTGCATTTGAACTATGCACACAGCCTTTTAAGGAAACTGGAAAGGCATAGCCAAATTGTTACACACTAATGTTGACATTTGTTACCATAAGTAACACAAGGAAATTAATTTGTGACCATTTATTTAATTTATAACTATGAAAAACTTGATACTAAAGTTTAAGAATATTGGTTTACTGCTGCACAAATCACTCTTTGACAGAAGGGAACTGCATAAAATCCTAGGATAGCAACAGCTTAGAGTTTGCCAGTAGTTTTTAGCTGAGAAGGATACACAATACACTGATATTTTCCAAAATGTTAATCCATTTAGCTATTATTCTGAAAAAAATGTAAGATCACTACCTTGAGAGGCATTCTTGGAGAATCTTCAGCCAAGCCAACTTCATCAAGGACTACAACTGAGACAAACTGGTTGAGGTCTTTTCCTTTCTGCAGTTTTGCACACTGTCTGAATGTCCCAATGATTCCATCTGCATTTGCTAAAGGACTGCACTGATAAGATATCATATGTACCTGAAGAATGTTAATGGTAGAGAATTAGTAAGTTGCTCATCCAGTTTCATATCAATATTAATATATAAATCTTTCAATTGGTACATACATGTACATTTAATGGAGTATGTTTAAAATGTATCGATAATATTTGAACATGACCAAATATTCCTACTGATTTAATTTCTTAAATTCTATGAGTGCATAATTGTTAAGTTGCTAGGCTTTTTGTAAAATGATTTGGTTTAAAGTGCAGTTTTAGAAAATACATTAAATCAGAAATGTCCCAAAATCAAATATGTATCTTAATCAAGTCCCCATAAAACATCTCCAGCTTTCATATAAATACCAATATAAATACAAACCTGCTTCAAACTTTGGAACAGGGGAGATCTAGAATAATTTCTTTGCATAGCATCTGCTACAATGGTTTTTGCTAATGATTTAGAACTTCCTGGTTTTCCAACAAGGAACAGAGGAATGCGGAGCTCAATGCAAATAATCATCATAAATACATTCTCCTTCAAGGCTTGATTTTTAGCAATGTTTTTTCCAAGATCAATTTGATCTAACATAACTTCCTGGCAGCTGAAATGTTTCAAGTTACTATAACTTACACAAGTCTTAATATAGCTTACATGTGTAAGGGAAAGAGTTTTAACAATATGTATCATATTATGTTATTTGCTAAAAAAATTAACTTATTTGAAAACAGAACTGTACAGACATTTTCGATAAGCTGACTTTATTTCATTGCTCATGTTTAGACTTCTTCACAGTTTCATCTTTGCAAATATGTTTGAACAAGTATGATGATGTGAAGTGAATAAAGCCTACTACCAGACTGAAAATAAACTTACAAATATTCACATAAATTCAATAGATATGATTAGATATGTTTTATCTTGTATCAGAAACTACTCAAGGCACACCTGGTTCCAAATTCATGGAAAGAGGCCATCATATGTCCTATTC
>JAVSBT010442841.1:0-10418 GCA_033118115.1 Pharyngocirrus eroticus
AAGAGTTTGGCATTTTTGTAAAACATAATTTTTGTTCACATCAATGCAATATTCTGGTTACTTTTACACAGACTCAATTTTTTTTCTAGCACAATCTGACCATTTTCAAGCACTGTCTGACCATTTTCTCAAAAAAAAACAGAGCCCAAATATGGAGAATGTCTTATTTTATTTTAAGCTAATTTTGGACAGTGACAGTTTCATCTTCAGGCATTAACTTTAGAGTATTTTTGCGATATGAAAGTTCTTTATAACAATGAAGTTAGTATTTATTTATAGGAGTTTTGAATTTGGTTTTTGATATTGACTTGCAGATACTGATCAGCTGGAGGGAGTGTGTGTCAAAGAAATGGTCAGAAAACTAGAGTTTAAGGCTCCAGTCTATGTGACCTACAGGGTGGTGCAAGCCCCTACCCATAGCGACGTCTACTTGGGATGTGGGCCCAAGGCACTATTTGGATACATGAGGATACATAAAGAAAAGAAACTTATGAAAATCTCTGCCTTGAATCCAGATGAAGGAGATTATTCATGTAAGTTGAACATGGTGTATTTGTTAGTATAAAGAGTAGAGTTTTTTTTAATGATAACCAGGGGCTGATAGCATATATCACTCCCATGGCCCAAGTAACTCACATCCAGTTTGTAGTTTATTTCTTCTTAAGAAACCATATTTATGAATTATTTTTTTGTGTAAATTTTTCTTTTATTCCACAACCAAAAGTTTAACATTTATCAATTACAATGTTTCGCTAAATGTCGACAAGCTTCTTCAGGTATGATTGTAAATTGTAGACTTCAAGGGAAACGTTGTAATCGACAAATGGAATTTTAAAAAATCACAAAAAATATATTTTACCAACCTAATGAAACTCTCTCTTTAGTATTTTCACATTATATATCTTGTTAGTTTGTGAGATTTTTCTGTGCCATGTTTTAATTTAATAGGTGCGTGTCATGCATAGTGGCACTGCATCAAACATCATATATTACATTTTATTTATAGATGTATCTCATTTGTTCAGATCATCACAATTCGGAATGGTCTAGCTACGGAATGGCTACGGTACCCCACGAATGCTCACAATTTTCATGCTCGTGGGGCTCATCGTAGCTCTAAACTGTGATAGTGTGACTGGGGCTTTAAGAAC
Source organism: Pharyngocirrus eroticus (assembly GCA_033118115.1). Lineage (NCBI taxonomy): Eukaryota > Metazoa > Annelida > Polychaeta > Saccocirridae > Pharyngocirrus > Pharyngocirrus eroticus. Next base: position 1,152 of record JAVSBT010442841.1, read on the forward strand.
CTGTTCTAAGAATGCCTTTGTATAATTCATTATCCAGTAATCCTTGTTTGATATTTCAGTTACATTCAGGCAAGTGATTTTCACCATTAAACACAGTCCAGATCCTAAATTCATCAAAGTTTGGCAGTGTTTCCTTGACAAAGATTGGTACTTTGTGACACAGATAAGTAAAGAAGAAATTACTTTTCAAGTAAGTCACCTCTTCCATTATCAGGAGTGTTAGCTTTTAACTGGAATTTCTAACATTAAATGGTATGATTTAATCAACAAGTAGATTTTGACAGAGTTAAAATCCTGATCAAACTGTTTTATTTAAATTTGGAAGTTTCATTCAATTTTTGATGTTTATTAACAATATTGTTTCATTCTTCAATTCTCAGATCCGATCATTCTCTGATGGGTTTTGTTGCTTTTACATGTGTAATTATATGATTTTAAATTTTATTTTTAAACTCATAGAAGGACACAGATTTTAAAACACCAGTGAAAGAAATTAAGAAAGCAGATCCCAGATTTTTCTTCCAAGACTTCATAATAGAAAATGAATCCTATGAGTCTACACAACAAGATGGTGAGTAATTCCTCAAAATAAGTAGATGGTGTTTTTCACTAAGTGCTGGCATATTTGTTTGTAGTGCTATTTTCGATGACATAGAATGTATTGCAAAAGAAAGCACATGTTGAAATATTCGGTGTTTGTATCCATTTTACATACGATATTAAGTTCACAAACTTTTAGGGTATTACAATGCAAAGTTATATAGAGATCTGTACTGCTATCCACAAATTTTCTTCAGGTTCTGAAGATGTCAAAAACTATTGACAAAAATTTGTAACATAAAAAAACACATCATACAAATTTTAAGTTTTAGGAATTGTTATTTTATACTGTCCCTAGTCTAAATAAATACATGCCAAATACATGGACACACCTGACCATGCCTGACGCAAAGATTAAGACAACTCCAGGCATTTTCTTAGAAATTGATGCATGCTGAATGTCTGCCAAAAGCCTGCCAAATGCTGGAGTTCATTGAATTTTCCAAGAAAATGTCTGGAGTTGTCCTTGTGTCAGGCATGCGCAGGTGTGTCCCATGTATTTGGCAAGCATTTATTTAGACTAGGGGTATTACTATCAATATCATGGGCTTTAACCTAGAAAATCTATCTTTGGACTAAAAATATGGACTAGGGTATATGTGATTCAATAGATCTTGATTTGGTTTTTTTTGGTTTTTTTAGGTTATTTTATGTCAGTAAACAAGGACAAGACAAACATCACTCTTAAACATATGGGGCAGGAAAAAGTGAAGCCAAACGATGAGCACTTGCTATTCTGCCCTAAATATACTTGAGAAAAATTATGTAAAGGAGATATTTTAGATGTATTTAAATGATATGTGTAGAATAACACTGCCAAGGATTAAGATCTGAAGCCAAATTCTCTTCCATATGAGTGGAAAATTGGACGAAGGGGGAACAGGTTGTCAATGAAAGAGCAACATCTTCTATCAGTGATCGATTTAGAATATTTTGGCTACTGGACCAGATAGCATGTTCATCAAGAGAATGACTAATTTCTGCAGGACTGGATGATACTTTAACATTGGGCTAAAACAGTCTGGTTGTCGGTCTGGTGTCTAAATAGAGCCTTGTCTATGAATAGTATAGTGGAAGTCTAGAAAAGTATAGACAAGACTTTATTCTAAGTTTTTAATAAATCTTTTAGGTCTTCTTACCTTTCCAATTCATTAATGATAATGACAATCATTTTTGTTTTTTAACTAAGGCAATAAAGAAAAACAAAATGTTTATTGTTAGTAATGTAATTGTTGTATTGTATACATTTCAATTTGTTTTTTTTTTTAAAAAAAATATTGAATTGCATGTTGAAATGTTATTTAATTGTATAGTATTGCGAGTTGTAATGAATGAATTTATTAGAAAAAATTGCCACAATACCCGTCCTTGAATGAAATGAAGTGAGGTATTATTTGATTTTCCTCATGTGGTGCGATATGTGTCAAAAGACAATCGGCTGAAACGTTCTCTGAACGTTATTATTATATTATTATTATTATTGTTATTATATGTCACAGATGTTGCAGAAAAGGGTTCAGAAGGAATGCTTTTATAATTATTTTACTATGTAGTAGTAAGTGAACTCATCAATGTAAGATGTAAAAATATCTGGCCATGTCATTGAGGAAATGTAGTATATTGTTACTTGTTTTTGCACTATGTAAAAGCTAGCTATAGAGGAGAGTAATTTGTGTTATTGAAAAAGCAAGTGGCAAGGTTTTTATGCTGTAAATATCCACTAGGTAGCACCTGTACATTAAAAATGTCTTCCACAAATATGCTATAATGCTTTTAACCTAAAATATATATTTTTGTATGTTTACATTTTAAAATAAAGTTGTACAGAAGAATTGGAAACTATAATCTTTAATCTTTGTGTTTATTTTATTTATTTTAACCTTTCAACTGTGAATCAAAGTATCCATTACGATTTATGAAGAAATGAGCAAATGATGTAAAATAAAAGAAAAAGGTATCATTTGGATATTGCAAACATGATATATATATAGTGTCCACACCTGGTGGTTTTTGTGGTAATCATAAATTATATTTTTTTTATTTAACTTGGCATTGGGAGATGAAAATATCTTTGACCTTGAGACCCAGACTTGCCCTATGTAAGTGAATATATCCCTTAGTAAAACTGAATGTAGTGATACATTCACTAGGATGTAGAAATATTTTTATTGTCAAATGATGTACTTTGTATATTTATCAGAAACTCCAACATATCTCCATGGCTCTTATTGAAAGGTATTCATGATATAGTGTAGCCTCCATGAATATAAAGATCTATGGAAAGTACTTGCAAATAATGTATTATACTAATCTGGTGGTGAAAAAAGTAAAACAATCTTAATTTTGATTAATCTTCTTTCATCTATGAAGTAAGATTCCAAGTTGCCAAGGATTTATTTGACATGAATTGGAATGTGAGTCGCTTTAGTTTCATTATGTAAGAGAAATATAAGCCCATTGAATATTTGCATATTTATATGAATGTAAATAAGATGAAACTATTGTAAATTTCATCCTTTTTTAAACTTTTACATTATCAAGAAGAAAGATGTAAGTCCTGATAAATCGCAGAATGTTCAAATATATACCATCACCTGGGTTAACATAAGGATATTTTTTTGCCCTAACCCCAGGCGGACGAGAATGTTTCCCGGCTTTTGCTGAAAGTTTTTTATATTATAGTTTTTAAATATTATATTGGTTACGCTGCATTTACTAAATTTGCATGAACATTGATTAGCTAACACACTCCACTATTCATCATAACATTTGATTTAATCTGTTCCTCCCCCTCAAACACAGCTCTCTATAACTTGAGTATAAGATTTTGCAGGTAGAAACACAAGATACAGACAACATGTATTTGTAAAAAAAATGCTCTTGACTTTTTATTGGCCCTTTCCAGACTTACTCAGTACTTGGAGTGTTGACATTGAGACAGAAATTTGTCCTTTTTGTCATCTATCATCCCAACACTTGGTAAAAATCTAGAAAAAAAAGGAATTGAAATGGATGGCTTCTTTGTACGCAGACTTTTCATTTATTTTAAAAGTCTCCAAAAGGACAGTTCTATATCTATGGATGAGAATGGAGATTATTTTTTTCCAATTTTAACTTTTCATGATGTTTTTCAATGTAAATGTCAATATAAAGCTTTTAATTTTAAAGTAATAAATTTTTTTTTTTTAATAATTATGTTGAATCCTTGTAGCATTTTCTTATTTGAACAATGATTAAAACTCTGAATATCATGTTTGCTTGATTTTATTTTTCAAGACGAATTAGTGTTAATATTTCGACTATATTTCATAGTCATCATCAGTGTTTTCTGAAATGATCAGTTGGGAAAGGATTTTAATATTTGTGTTTATAATATACTCAGAAAAATATGTTTACAGTATTTAACTGTTTATCATGATGATTGTTTTGAAATTATGTAATTGTTTTCCATGAAACAAGATAAACACCTGAAATGATATGTAATTTCTTGGCTGTTCAATTCTGAAGTTACTAATTTCAAGAGAAAATTATACCTCTTGAATAACACAGGTAAAATTGCGTCGAGTTTAAAAAGGTAGAAATGTGATCAGTGGTTTGTACACAACTGCCATTTACCAATAATGAACTTTTTTAATTGCAATAAAAATAGTTGAATAAGTTGGAATTTAACAAAAAATAACATCTACAATAACAATTGTCATAATCCATTGCCAACTGATAACTTGTAGAAATAAAGAATAATAATAGCTGTTTTTGTTTTTTGTCTTGAAAATAAATCGAGCAACACGATTTTCGGAGTTATCATTATTCTTTATTTCAACAATTGTCATGTTTCAACCATTTTTGTTTGAATGTTTCATAACCAATAAAAATTAGACTTTTAGTTAGTGTACCATGAAACATTTTAGTACTCAAGTTATATGATTAAGTTATATATTTTATGTATTTCTTGGCAATATTTTTTACATTCTAATCAGGCCTTTCCAAATTGATTAGTTATTTAATGGAGTTTTTGGCATGAATAATTAGCCAGCCAAATTTATTTTTCTTTCTATCTCAAAATAAGTTAGACTATATACTCAGCCTTTTGACACTGAAATGACAGAAATGAGCAAGGTGTTCTGATTTGCATGGAGTATATCTTGTATTTTACAAATGGCCTCTTATAAGTTCTCTATTTCAAGCTAAATATGTGTTTCCTAAAATACGATATTGATTGATTTTGTTGCATACATTGAACATACAAAGGAACATTTTTGAAGACTAAAAAAAATTATCAATCGTGAAAAAATGGCCCAGCCGCATCCATCAACCAGCTAATTAATTTGGTACGGCCTTAGCATGAATTCTATTAATGACACCTAGGAAACAATATCTGGTGCCATATCACTATATCAAGTATGTACAGGAGCTACGTTGTGTTTCTCTGATAAGCGATATTCGTGGAAATATGAAAAGAACAAAATGTAGTTTGTTTCTATACTTTTATTTCAACAAAAAGGATATTTTTTTCAGCAAACATTTTTTCAAATCTATTCGTAACCATGTATAGCATAATTTACACATTAGGCCACTCCAAATTGTTTAGTTGGTTGATGGATTTTTTTGGTGTCAAAAAAATTGGCAACGTAAATGAGACTATGATCAGCTCGAAAAGTTGCAAAGTGTTAAAAATGTTGCCTGGCTAGGCTGCATCCGTCAACCAACGAATCAATTTGGAATGGCCTTTGCTGACATTTATTAAAAGGCTACAAAGATCTTCAAACAGACCAAGATAAAGCATGTCCTTGCCTGTCACAGCATACAGGGTCATCACAATCAAAACTACACAAGACTATACAGCATGGACATTTATTAATATACTTTTCTTAATCTTGTATGAATTGGATTAACTCCAATACAAAAAGTCAATTCATGAAAGTGCATAATTATATACAATTGATATAATTGATTAAAGATAAATATTTAAGTTTTCTTATAATACAATATTATTTATAGGACTCAACACTGTGTAAACATCAATGACATCATGAAACACAAATCTTTTAATATTTAGTTCATGATATGTCCTGCAGAGGTCAGCCTTTATAATGTTGAATATTTTTTCAACAATTCTTTTTTATAGAAATAATAAAAAAATACTTGAAACTACACTTTTCACTACAACATTCTTGGTTACAACATGAACACTAGGGTAAAGATTATTTGATTTTCAGCAAAAACTCAACATCTTCCTTCAGAATTTGTAAATAAATCCATCCTAATTTATTTGACGCTCAGGATTATTTGCCGATTAAAATCTTTTGTTTCAATGATTATTGTCAATCCTATTGATTAATTTTGGGCTTTGTGTCAGCTCATTATTGAAATACACCTAATTAATCATCTCCCCCACATTTGCGTAGAATTTAATATCGCACTTTCGTATTATTAAAATATAAGCATATCAAAAGTAATTATGAATCAAGATAGCTCTTCATATTTCATTTGGCACTGAAGGTAAATATCGATTTTAGAATTTGAAACGAAACAAATATGTCATAGCAAGGATAAATAATGTAAGAAAGACTGCAATTATTAAAAAAATCATATTAATATAATGGAAGGGGGTGTTTTGAAACATCGAATTAATCATTTTAGTAATATTAGGCCAACAAAAGGGGTTCATTGATGTGATGATAATAAAAACACACAACAGAATAACCTTAAAGTAGACAGTAGACACCCTCCTAGACAGACCTCAGGTTTTTGACTGAGAAATCAAATAATCCTTTCCCAGAGAACAGTACATGTATTTTCATGTAATATCTTTGAATATGGGCAGTTATACTACATACTTTAGTAAAATGACACCCATATGTAGGTATAAAAAACTATCAGAATCTACAACTTACACACATGAAATTCTCCAAAAGTTAGCAATTCAACAGGTTAAAGCTAAAAGTGCCTCGTCCAAAAATGAATCATGGAAAATTGAGGCATTTTAGCTTTATTTTCTAAACATTGGAGTTTTTTTTACTAATTCGTTTTTTTCTTAACTTTTCATTAAAAAAAATGAGACTGCTTCCTGATTATTTACACATGATGAAAGAGTGTCATTGAAAAATAATTAGACATTTCATATGAATATTTGAAACAAATTGAAAATTACAAAAAGTCAAAGAGGAATCCATTGTGTTTCTAATTAATATATGTGATTTTTCTTTTTTTTTCTTCCTTTTTTTTTACAATATACATTGATTTATATCACCAATTCTGTTGTTAAGTCTTTCCTAATTATACCATCATTATAAAAATGTTACAATTTCACTCAATGGGTGACATGGTAAGTTACCTTTTATTAAAGATGAAAAAATAAAACCTAAAATGATACTAAATAGAAGGTGGTATGATTTTTTTTCTTGGAAATATTCTGAATACATTTTAGTGTGACATTTTAAACCTGTTATATTCAAACCAACACATTTAATTTTCTTTGGTAAAATTTATACTATCTTGACAAATGTGACCCAATTTTGACAAACGTGACCAATTTTGACAAATCGACCTATTTTGACAAATGTGACCTAATTTTGACAAATGTGACCTAATTTTGACAAATCGACCTAATTTTGACAAATCAACCTATTTTGACAAATGTGACCTAATTTTGACAAATCGACCTAATTTTGACAAATCAACCTATTTTGACAAATGTGACCAAATTTTGACAAATGTGACCTAATTTTGACAAATCGACCTAATATTTCCCATTGATTTTATGTTCTTTCTGTTACATGACTTTAAGGAAGTCAAACACTACGACTGCAAACCATGACTTCTAAACAGTTCAATTGATGTTTGATTTTAAATTTTGTGATTGGTGCAGAAATATGTATACTTGAAGGAGACAATTAATAATAGTTTTTCATTCATTTCACATTATTTATCATTTGGCAGTGTGTTGTTTGTTTATCTGAAAAAATACATGTAACTGGAAGCCATCATTCAATACATTTCTTATAATCTCCTACTAAATGTAATAATTATGAGAAACAACACAAACACAATGTAAGACGTCCTTCAATGGCGTAACATATTTCTTTGTAATTTAGAGAAAGTCATGAACTTTTGTACATATCTCACTCATATATCATTATCTTAATGAAACATTTATTGTAAGAGTTTTCCATCCAACAGTTCATTTTCTTACTGATCTACTTCTTCTTTGTCAGATAAAAAATGTGTTTGTTTCATTTTTCCACACACAAGTTCATGATTTATATCAAAGACAATAGATAATTGTAGAGGTCTCTCTTGCAAGTTGCATTGAATATAACTGGGCACTAATCACGTGAAGCTTCTATGTGGCAAGATGAAAATGAAAGCAAACTTTTTATATCAAATTTTGCAACTGTTCCAAACTCTAGTAAATCTGTAGACTCGTCCATAAATATCTGTCTTAGCTTTTCACCCCCTACACAAGGAGGCCCAACCAAATGGTAGCAAAATAACACAAAAAGTGTAGATCGAGACGGCCTAGTTAGCGACAATCTTTATTTATTTCCATTTTTTATTCTAAATTCACACACATATATTTCTAAGTATGTACAATGCTTCATTATTATAGATTCTCAAATCAGTAAATAAACACACAGAGAGAGAGAGGTATTAAAAACAGTGCTATTTCAAGAAGTATAGAATAATTCCCAATTTACGACAAATGTGTCTGGTACAAAGAAGTAAGACAGCCACTCTGAATAGGTTCATTTTTGAATTTATTTGCAAATTTTCATTGTTAACTACAACATCTACAGGAAATGATTTCCTGTAGATATTGATGTTATCAACAAAAATGTGCTAATAAATTCAAAAATGAACCTATTCGGAGTGGCTTTTTTCCTTATGTCAAATTGTCAGCTGGTACTGGTATTATGCCTGACACCCTCAGTGGCAAACATTTATCCATATTGTTCCTTGTTGTTTTACATTTTAAATATCTTACAATAATATTTGTATTCTATAATGATTTCCTACAGAATGTTTGTAACATTTTGACTTTTATCCCATAGGCCAAATGAATTAATTCAAAACCTAATTACAAGATTCACAGTGGGATATGGCAGGAATCAAATTATTTAATTTAGTCTACAGAGTATTTCATGTTGCCAGGGAAACAAGAAATATTTTTCCAACAAAGAAATCAAAATATCTATTTTGAAATATTCATGGTAGTCCCAAGAAAGAACATTCACAATCATTGAATGTACTGAACCAAATCGTATGAAATAGTTAGGCCATGATTTAAAAATCTATTTATTGGTCGATGGATTTTTTGACAACAAACATTGGGCTGGTCAGAGAATGCACAAATAACCCCTTTATAGTACTCTATTACTATTCAAAAATGTCTAATTTATTTACAAGCCTTTAAAGTTTTTGCATGATATATCAATAGCGAAAATTTGGTTTTCGCATCCATCGCACAATTTGGAATGGCCTCATAGTCTACCTAGTAAACAGTGTACATTTTGATAGCAACCACAAATAACCAATCTAATGATACTTTAGAATTAATTATATGCCATAATTAATTATGTTTACATAATACTTATAATTTATATCAATATAAAGTTAGTTTTGAACATGTTAAGTTGATATTTGGTTACAAAAATAGGATTACAAAAA
>JAVSBT010443063.1:0-10416 GCA_033118115.1 Pharyngocirrus eroticus
GATGATGATGATGATGATGATGATGATGATGATGATGATGATGATGATGATGATGATGATGATGATGATGATAAGATCTAAGTAAAATAAAATAAAATTAGTATGATTGTACAGAAAACATTTGGCTTGAGCTTTAAGAGAATCTGAAAATGCATGTCCTGTGATTGTTTCAAAGGACTTATTGACAATTATTTTAGTTGAGGGAAACATTTTTTGGAAAAAATACCAAAATAGAATATTTGCAAAAAAACTTATTGTGAAAAAATATATCACAATGGACCACAATATGTTTTAAAAGTAATAAATGAGCTTCAATTATCAAATTTAGCTCTGCTTCAATGTCTTTGCATACTAGTATTCAATTTGTTTAAGATAATATAGTAGTTTCAAACACCAGTCGATATTCTTATACACTCATTTTGAAACAGACAATCACAAATACCTACGTGAATATACTCCCACTTCACAAAGATGCAAATATGCATTTGTAAATTCCCGCTGAATAACAACATGACTGAAAGGAGATAAAAATACCATTGATAGAGACTAAAAGTAAGAAAAGTAAATTCTGGCTTCAGACTATTGGCCCCTCAGGCTGGTGCTTGTTCTGCACAGGGACTAAGAGTTCTCACAGGATGTCAGTCCATCACAGGTTACTTTCCCAGAATTGTTTGGTACCCATTAAACATTTCAAGGGTGAAGAAGGAAAATTGGGACCAAGTTTTGTTTTTCTAGAGATAGTAAACTATATTTCAAAGGTAATTCATATGTTAGCATTTTTTCTAACACTGTAATTCTAAAATTGATAATTAGAACAATTTTTATTTTCATTTCTTAATTGTCGTAAAAACAGAAATACATTCAAAAAAGCTTATTGACAAAAATCATCCACACTTAGTTGTTATTTGAATAATGACTTAACAAGGACGACAGGAAAAATAAAATCTAGTACTTTGAAGGGTCTTGTCCAATCTACTGGCCAATAGTTCTGTAAATTTGAGACTGATAATGATCACAAACCAAAGTTGGTTGAAGTGTATTAATAGTATAAAACTTTTTAGTTTGGCTAAGAGATAACTATTGTATAATTATCAGAATAGCAGTAATTTAAAATGCACTTGGCTTAGATTGTTAGTTTGAATATTTTTAGGCAGTGATTTAATACTGCCTAAACATATTTAGAATTAAAATATTACAATTCTAAATTTGTGCACCAGAGACTAAGAATACCAGCTACCTCCCATATACAATCAGATTATTCAATTTCCATGATCAAGTCATCAAACCATCATGAGGTAGGAATCTTCCCCAAACTTTTATTCCAACATGGAATAGTTTATCTAATCTTGGAATTAATGATATCTTTGCTAATAACTTAGATGTAATTGATATTTGTTGATATTATGTTACATTTTGACTAGTATAAAAATCGAAGATTTAACATTTATAAACAATACCTGTAAGTGTTACTCAAATGAGAACAGTCCACCTCTCTGTATTCGCCTGGTCCAATAGGATGCTTGAAGTATTCACAGTTGTCATAATTCTTTGGATCAAGAGTCGGAGATACTTCACTATCAAAGTTTGCAAGACCAATATGTAATCCCTCAGTTCTTTCATCTTGTATGATAAGATAAAAAAGATTGCATTGTTAATTTCAATGTTAAGATTACAGTTATTGGCTAAGTTGATGCTTCCAACTAACTCCAAAATAATGGTGAGAAAAAAATGCATCCTGTATATCCTATAAATTCTACCCTAGTCAAAAACTTTGCCTATAAAGTATTTTCTTTTTTTTATGGAATAATTAACTAGGAAAATTAAGAAGGCTGGCCAACATTTACAATTTTTAAACCTAATCTAAATAAAAACCTTGTTTAGCAATATTTATGTGACACAATACTGTAAGTGCTGACAATCTTATAAATTGTAAAGTGCTTAGAGCTATTGTTTTCAAGGTGGTTTCACCTGAAAGAAAACTTGTAGTAATTTTGAATGAAGTTTGGAGTGAGATAAGCAACATAAATTTTGATCAAGTCATTCCCCTTTTCTTTTGAAAGATGTCACGGAGATGTGATGTAGTAATTACTAATTACATTAAATGAAATAATTTTTATTTTACCTGATGTAAGTCTGTTCACAATTGATATTCTGTCAATCTTGTAATCTCTTTCCAGATTAATCACCATAAAAGGAGCAGGGTTCCTTGGCCATGTATGAGCACATGTACCTACCAGATATTCAGGTTCTTCATTTCCATCTGTCAGTAGAGATAAAGGGTGACATCCACCCTTATCCTCTTGTAAGCCCCACTGATAGCCATCTTTTCCAGACGCCAAATTTGTAGCAGTTGCTTAAAAGATGAGATCAAACAGAAAGAGGAAAATCAAGTTGGGAAGAGTTTTAACAACATATAATTATGTAAAGACACAAAACAGCAGTTAGAGGGAACAGTTAACATCCAATTAAATAATGTGAATTGGAGGGTAAGGATGGAAAGGAGGGGGGGGGGTAGTGGTTGGAGAACCAAAGGAGAAAAGAGGGGGCATATGCTTTTAATATCTAAAACATTGAAATCAAACCTTTTACATTTATGTTCTAAAGCACACATTTCATTGAACACTCAAAAAGCTATATAAAAGGGTGTGTTTTTTCAGGATTGTTTTTATAAAATGTAAGAAAAGATCATTCCCACAACTCGATAACATTGTAATACTTTTTTGCTTGAATGGGAATATGGAAAAAATAAATAAAGATCTCTGTTACAAACGACATACATGTATGTTTTTATATTTTTCAATACAAAAAAAGTAATTTAGATTAAAATAAACACAATCTCACCAGTTGAAGCAGGCCTTCCTTTCCCCAAACTAATGCTGTATCCTGCATCAGCATCACCCACAAAGATAGAGGAATAGTCCATTCTTAATTTAGTGACAGAGGACACATGGATCCTTGCTTCATAAGGAGCTTGGGAAAGGAGTTCATGCTGATCTTGGAGTCCTATCAATACAGTAAGAAACTATATAGCATGCAGGACAGTGATCATTGGTCAGTTTGAAAGTCCAGAAGGTTTCTACAAAGCCTATGTTGGAACTTTCTTTCCTGATTTCTTTGAATTTTGAATCTTACTGATGAAGTCAGATAGACACCCATTTATGTCTGCAAGTCTCTAAAGAGATCTCTTATATCTTATAATTATATAACATGGATCATACTTTTAAAAACAAAAGAATCAAACTTGATGTGAAACAAAATTTTAAAATCTTGACAATAATTTCCAGTTTGGGGCTAACATTTTTCTCATCTTTGAATGAAACTGATTATATGGTTACAGAAAGCAGAATTTAGAATTTACCCATCCAAGACTCCAATGATGTTTTGAAGCCTGCCTCGTAGTCTGAATATTCCTTGTTTTCAAAATCCATTGAATCATCAATTCGTCTTAGAAGGATCTAGCATAAGGAAATATGAGAACGAAAATACATGTACATAGAATATATCTGACCATGTGTATTTTAATAAGTAAACTGTATAAATGGGTTGAACTTAATAAAGTATCCCAATATTGAATTAAAAAAACTATATTAAGGGCAACTTTCTGTCCCTTACCCGAAACTCCCCCTCCCCCTTTCCCTTTCAAAGTTTGCTGTATTAGAAACAACCAGGCCCTGATACAGAAATAAGTATGGACTCTTCAAAAAGAACCCATTAGAAGAAGATTGATGAGCATGTGGTAAAGATACATCAAACTCAAATAAGACAAAAAAGGTAAAAAAGGTAACCCACTAAAATTTCATAAATTGTATATAAGGATACTTGAATCAATGTACATGTATTGGATAGAGTGGTCGGTAGAATTATCCATGCATGGCCAGGAAAGATAGAAGGATGGAATAATGGGGGTGAGTAGTAGATCCGAGAATGGATGAAAGGTTCGAAGGATGATTTATGTTTTCCAAATTTTAATAGAAATATATTTCTACAAGATATCCCAATCAGTTTGGTATAATTGGAATTGCTTGCATGGGGCCCTGTCTACAAATGATATCAACATACAAAAATAGTAAAATACAAAATACTTTGGAAAAAAAGGAATACAAAATACAATGAGAGCAAGAAGAAAATTCTGATACTACTTATTACATTGTTTCATAGATTAATATGGATGGACTATGGTTGGACAAATTGAACAGAAAAATTGTAAGAAAGACAAATGAACCATCTGACAGACAGAGGAAAAGATAAACAGAATATATAGAGGTGGATGGATGCAAGACCAGAGATATGGGGGGGGGGGGGTGGAGTACAACCCTCTTTCTAGAATGTTTTTTCTTTGTTTCCATTGGACTTCTTCAACCCTGCAACCTACTGTCCATCCGTCAGCTGTACACATCACTTCCTTCTCCTGTCCGTTGACCACAATACTGTTAAAAGAATCAGCTTTCATTTCACCCAATGTCATCAGGTCCTCACAGTCCATTGGAATCACTAAAAGTCAGATACAGGACTTCAAGATATATATTTTGTCAAAAATAATGAAAAAGTCCAACATAATAAGATATGCGGTTTGAAACCTACATGTCTAAAGTCATCAAGGACACTCTTCATATATTTTGTCTTCGGATATATAGTAATTAAGTAGCTTGAAATGAGTTTTTTCATGAAACGCTAGCTGTTGCAACTATATGTAATAAATGACTTTGCACAACATGTGAAGCTATACTACCACATCAAATTTGTTCAAATGAATCACATATAAAGAGATTTTTGAGATTGATCGCTATATATGCATACATTTTTCTTTAATTGTTTCTATTCTGTTTCTTTGATAGTAAATACTGGAAAAAAGAATTTACCAAAACACAAAATTACAATTCTAGTAAGAAGATTTCTATTGTCGAGAAATGAAAATAGAATTTATATAATTAGCTTTACTCTTGAACAAAAATATCACATTTTCAATATTTTCTTGATATTGATTCAGGACTTACATTTGCATGGTGCTGCATCTGCATCATAGGACCCATCAGTGCCACATGTTATGGTTCTAATGCTGGCATAGTTCTCATCATCTACAAATGCATGTCTATTAGGACATGCAAGGACTACAGCGCCACCTGGAAGATTGCTGTCCAAGGATCCAGAAACATGAGTGACTTTTTCAGGAACTGCAATGGGCCCACATTTCAAGTCTGCATAGATGAAAACATACAGCTTTATTAATAATTCTATATTATTTATATTTGGCTCATCATATAATTGCACTGTTTTATAGGTGTATGCATTAATTTTTTCCAGGACTGTATATGTTTCTTTTAACAGCTATGAAAAATATTGAATAGAAAAGTAAGATACATAATTATACAAACATGCTCTAAATTAAGATTATGTTCGTTGTTTGATATCTTGACTATCAAAGGAGTTGTTTTGATTATTTTAATATTTTGCACGAAATAAAATGACCTTTATATATTAATTGATATGGAATTGTACAGAGTAAAGTTCTAGAACCAAAAGTATATACCTCACTGGTCTTAATATAATGTGTATTGAAGTAGTAGATGAGCTTCAATTGGAAAAAAAGAACTAACTAGGTTGCCTATATTAAACAAATGAATGGAATGCATACAAATTACCAAGACAGGGAGTTAAGCTTTTGTCCCATTGGCCATTTTCTTGACATGTGATGGTGATGTAACTTTCTTTGAGATTCGCTGTGTCTATGGTGAAGCCTGGATCACAAGCCTTGAGGAGTGTGTCCCCATAGTAGTTTCCAGTTAGAGAGCCTTGTATAGGTTTACCGTTTTCCATCATAGAATCGTCAATGTCAGGACAGGATATTGCTGAAAAAAGTTTTTTCTTTCCATAAATTACTAGATTTATTATCAGTAATGCAATATGATACAATATTTACTTGTTATTTGAAACAGACATGAAAAGGTCCCACATTTGCTTCAGAAAATTTGGTCAGTTTTATTTTATACAAAACCTTGCTTTTAATGATTTGTGTAAATTCATCTAACTAGATAATTATGTAATCAAACAAACTTTTAGTCTTGACTAGTAAAAAAATAAATATTAGCTTGCTTGGGAGCTTTTGGCTACACTGTAGCCTTCCTCAGCCAAAGATGATGGTTTCGGGCTATGTCTGCTAGAGGCTGACAAGAGTGGGGGGAGAAAAGGTCAATTGACCTCAATGAGATCTATAGTGATCCGCTCTAGTCGACATCTAGTGGACATAGCCAGAATCCATCATGAGAAAGGCTACAGTGTAGCGGAAAGCTCCCAAGTAAGCTTATATTTTAACTAGTCATGAGTTTTAAGTTTGTTTGATCACACAATGTTGTCTGATGTTAAATGTGTACTCTCCACTTATTCCCAATAATAGAAAAATTAACCATATGAATTACCTTCACAATCCAAAACATCTCCATCCCAGGTCTCACTGTCCAGACATTTGAGAGACATGTCAGATGTTCCATCCGGGAAGTAGTGACCCACTTCACAAGTCACATGAACAATGCCTTCACCTTGACTGGAAATTGTTGCTTTCTTTGGTGGTTGTAAAGGAGGGCATTCTCTTTCTAAAATTAATCATATGGTAAAATAAAAAAAGTTGTTCCTATTATTGTTACCCCCCCCCCAAAAAAAAAACTCCACCGTTTTTGAATCAATTCACAAACAGTGTGTCTATTAAACTGCAACCTTTAATCAATTTTGTTGCCTATTAAGTTGAAATTTGTAAAAAATACAAAAAATTATGGCATGTAGTTTGATGTAACTTGTAAGGTGATTTTCGATTTGATGTGGCCTAAATACAGAATGATAATACGAAACGGCATTCAAAAGTTTTGTATCTAACAATGTATATATTAATTTGTTAAAACAGATATCAAGCACTTACTAGAACAGGTTCCAACAGCCTTGTCAATAGCCCCTGATTCCAAACATGAAATATCTTTGTCTTGTTTACCATCTGAGAACTTGTACCCTTGATCACATCTCAAGGTCACAAATTCTCCTGCTAACATTGCCTCATCGTTTCCTAGAAAAAAACTGCCATGGTTTGGAGGAAAGACTCCGCTGCACTGGATCACTGAAAAATTGATAGGAATTACAGTATAAATTTAAAGTACTGAAGAATATTTGATTAGTGTTACAAAGAAATATGGAGACATATGGTGAGGTCATGGTGAAGGTAGTGGCCACTTTTCAATCTTGGTCCAAGACATCAGGATGTGCTCTTGAATGAGGTACTTTGCCCTTTTCTACAGAAGCTTACAGTAACTGTTGTAACTTTTTGCAACATTCAATATCAATTAGACTGTCACAATAATTGTCATATTGTGTAGCATTATTGTTGTGATTATTGTTGTTAGCATAAATATTATCCATATAATTTTTGTTGTTTATCATTAACATTATTATCAGATTTTAAAAAAAAATGATCACAAGAAACAGAACAGAATACATTAAACAAATAGACAGAATACTTTGCCAACTGATAACTTCAGAAATTAAACAATGATAAAATCTCTGAATATCAATTTTATCATGTTTGCTTGATATCTATTTTCAAGTCTAATACGTGTTAATATTTTAACTATATGTATTTCATCGTCATCATCAGAACAGAGTTTTTATCATTGCTTATTTTCACAAACAAATATTTTAAAAAATCAAACTCACAGGGGTTCGATTCTTGATATCCAAGAGAAAGAACCTTTGGGTTTTGAGAGTAAATGTTCCCTGGGTCATTTTCTAAAAGAGAAAATATATTGGAAATTATAGTTTTAAACATTGACATCCTTTTTTAGATGTTGGGCGTTGTCTTTTCATCCTCTAGATTCATAATGATTATGCTGATGAACCCTAAAAAATGATAATAATGGATATGGTTATGATGGAGATGGTGATCATTTTTAATTATCATCATTTTATATAAATACATTAATTTTATCACATTTCTGATGAAGACAAAGGGAGTTTGTCGGAAATTCAATATGGAAATGTTTCAACAAGCTTTTTAGAGTCTCTGTCCTATATTGACCATACTATGGCAGTGCTTTCAGTCTTTGAGAGTTTGAAGCAAATCAAGAAAACAGATACTAGACAAGTTGTCATCATTGTGAAATCTTACAAAAAAAATCTAATCATTCAACTTTGAATTGACTGAGTATGAGTTGTATTTACACAGAGCATTTGATAGAGAATCAGGTTGTTTTGCCACATTTTGTTATGCTTCAAAGAAGGTAATATTACATGTACATGCAATATGATAAATATACATGGCTTATGACCTTTCTCACTGAACAACCGTTAAAACTGTCAAGAATCTTCATCAAAGCTTTAAAGTGTTCTATGGCATGGTACATTAACCATGACAACTACACAACATAAATTAAACAATATCAGTATCTAAATCAACATGTGTTAAATGCAACATCTTCATCTTTAACCTTAGAATTTCCATAATTGATAATGCACTTTCTTCTAAATATAACTTATATTTAGAAGAAAGTAAAACTAATACAACTGGACTTATATTATAAGTCCAGTTGTATTAGTTTAGCAATACAATATTGCAGATTTCCAACAAGACACACAAACAAACACCACCACATCCTTTTTTAACAATTAACCATATATCTTGAAACCCTTCCGATCTTGGATCAAAATATCTCAAGGTTTTTTTCTCCATGTTTTTTACTCATGTTTGAGCTGTCAACAGACTGAACAAATAAGAAATAAAAAGTTCCCTAATAAGTAATAATTATATCAGAAATAACCTTTTACTGCAGTTCGGGTAATATTTTCTAAGTTCCTTTTCATGTTTTCTGTCCTGCGTGTTTGTGATGCTTCTGTTTTCATATTTTGTTTCTCAACAACTTCTTTTACCATAAATTCAAAAGACACACCATTGCTGTAAAAAGAAAAAGATATGTCCAATTTGTTATGCTATCTTTATAATTAAGTATTAAAGGTGTATGGGATATAAAATTAACATTAAATTGGAGTACCATAATTGGGCCAGTTTTATCCTTATGTTTCTGAAGAATATGTAACTAGCTCTTGCTGAGGCATGAATTGATTCCCTTGCAGGTTGACTACAGCCGCGTTTACACATTGGTCAACTTCCCTTGTAAAGAATTTTTCGACCACAGATAGATAGAGCTTTTCCTGAATGTCTTAAATATGAAATATGTGACAATTTAGAATAAGTTATAACCCTGTTTAATTGACATTTTTTCAGTATAGACTATTAGTACTAACAGGGTGCGATTTACTACTTGTCCACTAGTCCGAGTCCAGTGAATTTTGCTCCGGTCTGGCTGAGATCTGGACCAGCTGGTCTGGCTGTCCAGTGAAAATTTGGGCTTATCTTCTTATTCAAGTTAGCAGTCCAGTAGCATATTGGATGGTCCAGTAGAGATTTTGACCTACTGGTCCGTCTATCCAGTGACGAAAAAAAAAGTAAATCACACCCTGACTAAGTAAAGGATAGACATCCTGGAATCAAGTCACAACCTTAGCTGCAAACCGCATAGAATGGAGAAAGTTTATTGAAGCCCTATGTGACGCAAGACACGAAGGGGATAAGTAAGTAGTGACTAAGTAAAGAAAGAGTATTGGTCCAATTCAAAGAACACCGGAGGCTAATCTTTGAAGTAATTCTGTGTATTAAAAATACATGGATTCAAAATGTTACTTTTATTATTTTCCTAAAAGGTGAGAAAGACAACTTAAGTTTCATAGCTATATGAAATTTTGATATCATTTTTGCTTCCATGAAAAAATATTATTCTAAAAATTACTATCATGGGCAGGGATATAACATGTGAAATCTGAAGCAAATGATATTCAGATGGCTGCTTCTTCCATTTTTCATAATTATACAACATCAAATTTGATGGTTTTGGCCATTACTATCTTTTAAAGGAATATAAATGGTTTGTATCTTACCGTATTGCCAGCACATCACAAAGCTCAGTGGGTTCACCACATTGTTTATCCACAAACTGTTGCATCCCTTTAGAAAGCTTTAGAAAGATAAGATGACGTGTGATCAGATATTTGAGTTGATTTGATTATTTGAATTTGATTATTGTTGTTATTATTTTTTTCTTAAAAGGATTAGTAAAAAGCCATTTCTAAAAAAAATATCATTGTTGAGATATGACTCTTATACTATAGGGTACATAATTCATTTGTCAAAAACTTACATATTTGCAGAATTTTCTTGCCAGAGCTCCATACTCATACCTTTCTGGGTTGGACAACTGCGGGTCAAAGGGCAGGTCTGAAAACTGCATAGTCCCCTTATATTCAACTACAGGAAAAAGTATTTTATTTTATTTCTAAGAATGATTTTATTGCTGTTCACCTTTAGTATCCAGTAGCATTTTTTGGCCT
>JAVSBT010443174.1:0-10415 GCA_033118115.1 Pharyngocirrus eroticus
AATCATCAAAAGTTTAAATTGAACATATTAACTCTTTTTTTCCATGAATATTTTTTTCTTCTAAATTTCAAAGCTGTCATCAGATACCTCATCTAGATAATAATTACAGTCAAACGCAAAGAACAATCTTAGTACATATTTTAACTAAAAACTACCACTAGGTGGTGCCAGATATATTTATGTTTTGAACCTTTTACAAAGCTATTGCTCTTTCCATATTATTTTTTCTGCCAGCTCGTAACTCCTAATATACAAAAAATCATTAAATTAATTGCAAATTCAAAGTTTTTACTTATGTACAGATTTTTTTTCAAAAATAGGATAAAAAATATCTTACCAGCAAATATTGTGTTGTCTAATTTGAATGAGTCTAAAAGATATTTTGTTTCTTGGTTCATTAGTTGAAATATGACATTTACATACCTGAAACAAAATAGTGGGTAGGCTTTCATTACGATCTATGCATAAAGTAGATTAATATCCTATGATTTTGTAGGCTCTTTTTTTATACTGCAAAATCGATTACTTAAAGACCTACTTTTCCCTATCTGTGTTATCAATAGCAGCCAGTGAACCTCTGTCCCAAATAGCATCAATTCTTCCTACAGCCTCTCTGTAAATGATACAATAGATAATCAACAAATTCCAAATGAATCACATTTAGTTTTTCTTTTCAATAGCTTAAAACTCCAGGAATTATTAAGTCACTAAATCTTCTACGGTTTGCTACAGATAATATGACACTGACCATCTGGACTATTTTTTAATAAAATTTTAAATGAAATTCATATGTTTTTATTTCTACCTTCTTGACATACAAAAAAGGTAGTGTTCCAATCACTTACCAAAGCACTTCAAAGAATTATTCATATTGCAATAAGCATGTGGTGCCATTTTCCACTTATTTTGAAAATAAATATAGTCAATAACACATAATGCTCTTACTTTTTCAAACAAAAAAAATCACAGTTGATTATGGAGATATCATGATCTGGTGAAGTAGACTGAAAAAAAAAATCAGAATATATTGAGTGCAGAAATGTCAAGATTAATGATATCATGAAAGTATTCTATAATTTTATATGCATACTGTGCATAAGGAAAGTTTTGCTTTCAAATCTACTATGTATCATGAAATTATATTTATAGCTGTTGCAATTATTTTCAGAACTTAGATGGAAAGTAATAGATGACATGATGGCAAACTTGTAATCTAGTAGATTAGCTGAAAATTGATTAGATCATCCATTTTTAATCACCAAAAGGATGGTATCTAATCCTAGATAGTGGGTTATAAGTCAGTCACTAGCTTTAAAAAATAATGGGAAAAAATACTATCAGGTCATGTATTCATGCATTACTTCAGTCTGATATAGTGTGAGTTCTACTGTACAAAAGTACTGTCTGAAATACCTTAAATATTGTGCCTTCTACATTGTTTCCAATAGGTTCTTCTGTATATGGAATATCATTTTCTTCAAAGAATTGTTTACATCCCAGCTTTACTCCCTCATTCCCTACAACTATAAAGCCTTGGGAAGATAGCCTGGAATATCAAAAACTTGAATATTTGTGTGTGTGAGGGATTACATCACAGTGATTATTAAATGGTTGTAAAAATCAGAAAAATGCATAACTACACAAGTAAGGCTAAGAGCAAATCCACATTATACATGTAGAAAAATGATCCCCTTCAAAGTGTGATTCTAACCTGATTTTTCAGAGAAATAGTGAAAGGGGTTATTGATTATGACATAGAATATAATGAGTTTTTGAATGATAAACCTGGTTTTAATTAGATAAAAGGTATAGGGTTATGTTTTAAATAATGTTGCATGTTTTTCCTACCATTTCATGTCTACTGTTTTTCCACACAATGGAACAAATACCCTTGGATTGCTCTTCCCATTGGTCACTAGAGGGAGGTGCTTTTCAAGCATTCTACCAAAAATAAATTCATGATTAAAGGGGTAAATATATTGAAGATGATGATGATGATGATGATGATGATGATGATGATGATGGTGATGATGATGATGATGATGATGATGATGATGATGATGATGATGATGATGACTACTTTTACTGAACAAAAGTTTTACAAAACAACACAGATTGATTGATTCCAAATACAACATCATACTACAAAATCTTTATTTTCTTGCATGAGTATCACCATAGACATATGTACAATGTCTATGGTAGCACAAACAGGATATATCAACACTACATGTATTTTAAAAGTATTCTATACGAATATGTTATAGTCAAAAGAAAGGTGAAAAATAAGGTCATTCTCAAAGTAAACTTGCCACCCATGTCTAGCATCTAGAGCAAATAAACATGCCAGGCCAAAATAGTGATAAACTTTAGTGTCATAAAAAGTAAAAACACTTCTTAGCAGATGACATACGGGATTTCCCAATAACTGTTATACGTGACTTGAAAACCTTTTATGTAGATATAAGTACTGCTTGGACTTTCAACTCTGTGTATAAGGTCACAGTCACTTGTGTTGTTGACTTGTTTAGAGTGTCAATTTGTATCATGTGTTGTATTTTCAACAAATAAAAAACCTGGCAGAATTAAAAGTACTTGTTGCTCAACTGTATCTGTTACAAGGAAGATATACTGTACAATGATGTTGTAAATGTATGCGGACTATTAACTTTGATGCAATTACTGTTCTAAAATATCCAACAATGTATATGTCTTCAGAACAAGTATTGCCTATTGTGTGATATGAGGAAGGAATACTCACGGATGTACATAACCCATATGGAATTTGGTTTGACCTTTTTGCCACCTGCCTTTCCATGTTTCCAAAGTCATTTTTTCATCATTGTATTCTCCAAATTGATTCAATCTTTTTCCTTTCCCCAAAAAGTACATTAGAAATTTTAATATTTACATTCAAAGGCAAATTAATGTCAGTTTATAAGAAATTTTACATTACAAAATAAAAATTTCTTTGCTATCAATCATGGTGATATTTTTTAACAAAACAATTCTAAAAATAGAGCAACAATAAAAATGTCAAGGAGAGTCTTTGATGGATTGACATTTTTTTCCACTCCTGATACCAATGCAAGCAAAATGTCAGTAAAAGGGGTGGCCAAAGTAAATTGAAAAGCATCAAGACAATTAATTTTTGACCTTTAGAAAAAGTTTTTCTCGTTACATTGTCCAAAAAAAATGCAATTTGATTGATTGTTAAAACTTACCAGATATATCCATGTTGATAGTTGAAGTTGACTGTTTTCAGTGGACTATCTCTGTACAACTCTGTACAAGATTAAGCACCAAGTGAGCCTTCACCAGTGAGGGTGTATTTGTGTATGTAAGTTCATTGGGGCATTTAGCATGGAAAAATAGATTTCCATTGTTGAGAAAAGAAGTGCATTCAGATCACGAAAGAATAGTGTTTGTCACATGGCTAGCTCATATTATGGAGGGTGGCAATGCCAGGCACTATTGTGATGAAAGTCTGCAAAAACAAATGGCAGTTGTTACACGGGCAAATGTTTACCTCTGTTTCTTTTGAAATTTTATCACATGTTGCACTGTACATACATCTACATGACACAAACTATTAATTTGGATTCTCTCTTCTGCATATAAATAACATCAAATAAAGTATCTGCAAATTTACAACATATTGGTTGTTGTTTTTATTTCCTCTTTTGCAAATGAAAAAGGCTTAGGACGTAAGATCTGAATAGTAATTCTGCAATATATATTTTATTAGGAATGTTCACTTTCATAATGTACTCTAGACAGGTGACATACAAACCTAAAAAAAACAAAAAAGAAGCCTCTCTGAGAATGATCATTCACCCATATATAATGATATATTTACCATGTAAACACATTTGTAACCAAGTGCAAACAAGCTTGTAAAAGCCAAAAACTGTAACTAGACCAACAGACAGCCTTATTTAGACAAGCTTTCATTTGGGTTAATGGCCATGAGGCAGTTGCTTTTGTTTATCCCAGCCAACTGTTTACGTAATTTTCAGGAAAAAACATAAATCTTTCTCCAACGAATTTGGCAATGGAGGGAGTGTGGTGTGATTTTTAAATCAAGGTTGAAAATTGGTTGGGGAGATTTCACAGACAAAAAGAGCTTGTTTTTAACCTGAATTTTAGCCACAAAACTTGTTTACCTTTTTTGCCATTGCCACTCATTGAATAGAAAATTTGTTTTTGAATTATCCAAAAACCTTGGTCTCTTTCCACATACTTATAACCTATATAAACCTTGGTTTCTTTCCATTATCCAAAAACCTTGGTTTCTTTCCATTATCCAAAAACCTTGGTCTCTTTCCACATACTTACAACCTATTTAAACCTTGGTCTCTTTCCACATACATTTGTAGTTCTCACAATTTAAGGCAGTGAAATATGAAAGTGTTATTGAGTATACAGCCCTAAAATATAAGAGACATCCTATGAAAATCATATATTTTCTGAACCAAAACTTTATTTTTAGCAATTACCTTAAGAAAAAATCCATTCATAATAAATTAATAAATAGATCCTAGGTTAGTTCCTAAAGACATTCTATTGGTCAAATCCTGAAAGGATGAGCACAGCTTGCCTTTTAATAATTACATGAACTATCATTTTGAAGGGAGGCAAATGATACACACTACAATCAATTTTTAATTTTATGTATTGAGTGCAGATAGGAGAGTTCATTATCAAAAGGTCTCATTTGGGAATGTGTTTTTCCTTTTGAAATATCATACAATTGGTCTCATCAGACCCAGACCTCATTCAAACCTAGCAGGTCAAGGTTTTGAGACATTAAAGGAAAGTTAACGCAGGACTTTTTCACCAAAGGTTTTTAAATAAAAAAAGACAATTTGCAACCTAATAATGCAAGCCATTTATTAAATGAAACAACTTAGTGTGATAGTGTGTCACAGGATTCATATATTGGTGAAAAACTAATAAGCCAATCATTTTTTTCCTTTTACATCTATAAATGTAAAATATGTCTATATAATTATGGTACCTAAAAAAATGGGTGAGGCCACCCAATGGAGTGGGTTGGTGCAAAGGGCAAATATTTGGCCGTTGGACTAATGTTTTTCACACACCAGCCAAATAAAAAATCCTCTGATTGAAAATAGAATGCATGACCATTTGAACAATAAGAAATGCTCAAATCTCAAATGAGCCATTGTGAAAAGATACTAAAACTATACAATGTGAATTGCATTCATGATATGGCCAATACTTGTATTCGATCATAAATAAAAAAATTTCAATAAATTCAACAAAGTGTTGACAAAGCTATTCCTCAGTTAACAGAAAAATTGGACATGTAAGACTTAACAAGTTTCAAAAGATTTTTAATTTGTGCCCTTTGTAAGACGCAACCCTAGCAAACAGGTCATCTCATTTAGAACTACACATACTGACCAACAGATTTTAGTCAAGTTCTTATGATGATTCTTGAAACAGAAGTCCTAGATTGACAGCATGTAAATGATCATATATATGCATTCCACTTACAAACATATCAAACACAAATAAAACTCTGTAAACACCCTTATGATACAAAAAAAAAAAATTCTATTCAATAAAACTAGCGTCTGAACAGCTGAAGAATTGAAAGAGAAAAGGCACGCCGTCTAGTGTCGCTTTTGTTCCATAAAGTATTTTAAAGCGCATGCGCGTTAAATTTATTTATAATCTTAAGGTCAATGTCCTGTCTATTTGTCTGTCTAGGGCTCTGCAACCTTTTAGGATCAAAATGCGATCAACCAAACAAGGAAAAATGATAAAATCCATGCTCAAATTATACAAAAATAGAAACTCACACCCTCCAGCAAACTGCAGGATGTGCTTATGTGACCTTTGCATACATAGATGACAGTATAGTCACAATGTACTTGTAAGGTATCATTGGCACTTTCATTTCAATACTATCTCCAATAATACATCGTAGTTTAGACATGAGCTAGGTCATAAGGTTTGTTTCAAACCAAAAAAATGAATTAATTCCCTATGATAAATGATAACAGCAAGTAAAGTATTGGCTACTGTCAAGTTTTGACAGATTCATGATTTGAACTTACCATCATACATGAATGCTACTAAATCACCTTTACAATATGATGTGATTGGTTAATGTCATTGTAGCTGAATGAAATGTTATCACTTTGGTTTTGATAGGTCTGCAATGCCAGAGCTAAAACTTTTTGTATAATGACATAATTATTGCTTTAACTTTAAGTGTGAATGTTGCTATAGTAAATTATTGTATGGAAAGTTGCAATGCAGATTGGCACAAGCTTAAGTCCTGTTTACATTGTCCATTTTTCTAGCAAAGATTTTACTTGGACTTGGACAAAATCATCATCCTTTTCACAACTTGAAGTGACTTGAAGTCAGTGCGTCATATTGTCGACAAATCTGACGAACACTTGCAAAAAGTTAATATCATTGAATAAAAAGATTTGTCAACATAATTCAAGAAAACAAAACTTTTAAATCACAACTGTGTTTAGACTGTAGTTTTCTGAAGTGCTTTAAAGAATGACAGCTAAAAAGACACTTTTAAATGCTTACAAAGTTGACAGTGTAAACAGGCTTTTAAAGATCTTAAGTGACTTGAAGTAAATCTGCTTATATTGTCTACAAAGTTGCACAAGTTTAAAGCTGGCAAATACGAGGCAATGCTGATAGGTCGAAATTAATCCCTTTAAATAAAAACATTTGTCTGTGTTAAGACTGTATACCTCTGAAATGCTTAAAAGAATTGCAACTAAAAAGACCCTTTCAAGTGCTTACAAAGTAGACAGTGTGAACAGGGCTTTATGGTAACTTATCTTGACACCCTAGGAAGCTTTCACGTTTTGACTAATATCTATCAGTCCCACCACACAGCAAAACCAAGTTTTTGTAACTACATGTATGCATAGAATAATTCCTTGATCATTTTATATGATTTCATAAAATTAAGAACAAACACTAGGTTGTAATTTCTACCTGTTTATATAAACCAATTAAAAAAATTGTCAGAAGGTGAAGTTACTACACACAACAAAGCTATGATTTAAGACCATTTTTATTTCTGAGTGGTTACAACAAGGAAACCATATTATATGAAATGTAAACAGTGAAATCTATAAAAAGTACAAATAAATTCATCAAACCAGTAATGAGCAGTGTTGGATCCAATATATGTGGAGTAACTAGCTTGGATAATTTCACCACTTAAAAATAATTGAGGTTCCAGCTTAACATTCGTATATTTGAGAAATTGAATGATTGCTACCATTTTACTAGACCCCTTATAATTATACTATTATGTATACGTATTAGAATGTATAATAAAAATACACGACTCTTTGGCATCCAATTTAGAATTGATTCTAGCTTTAGTTCTAGTTTCTAGTATTATTTTTGCTCTATGTTTATTTGTCAAATTCAACATGTTCATTGCCAAAAGGGAATATTCAAGGGACACATAAAAAATAAATTGATGTCAAAGCAGAAAACGTATTTCAGGAAAAATTAAGCACAAACGAATGCAATATCATAATATTATATCACTAGTTTATGTGTTGAAAATTATTCAAAGACTCATTTTGGAGTTGTGTGATACATCAGGCTGGCTTGATAAAAACAGCAATGTGTCAATTGTCTACATACATAACAATTTTCAGCTGTTTGAATTTTCATATCCAGACTCATTCCCTGCACAACATAATAACAATATATATATATAATTATACAATTTGAACATTTTATTTACTGATATCAATATGTGATGAATTTGAGAGTTCAGAAATAGTTGAAGCAGGAGTTGTACATCTGCTTGATTTTTTTTCTTTGGATTCTTCTTTAGTCAATTCCTTTTCAATGTCTTCTTTTGAAGCTGTAGTCTTTGGCTGTGTGTGAGCTACGCATGGCCTGACAGTGTTGGGACATGACACCAATCCTCCATTTGTTGTAACACGTAGTGTACAGCTACACATATTAGACATACAGCTAGACACTGGCACCCTCTGGGGGAAAACTGATCCTAAACTGTAAAGAAAGAGAAAGATTTACAATGAAAGCTACACATTTACACCAGTTTAATTATGAAAGGGAATACCGTGTTGGATTAATGACATAATGGATAAGCATTGTTATACTTATTCTTTACCATCAGCAATGTGTCAAATATAACACAGGACCAAGACTACACAAGAAAGTTTTTTAAGTACAAGTTAGAAATATCTTATTTTCATAATTTTTGATTATTTTG
Organism: Pharyngocirrus eroticus; assembly: GCA_033118115.1. NCBI lineage: Eukaryota > Metazoa > Annelida > Polychaeta > Saccocirridae > Pharyngocirrus > Pharyngocirrus eroticus. Next base: position 8,270 of record JAVSBT010443174.1, read on the forward strand.
AGGGGAAAAAACTGTATTTATGACATAATGATATTATATAATAATATAAAATGCTTTTGCACACATAGATTATTTCTTAGAATTGTAACTTACCTCTCTCTAAAGCAAGTCTGTGCTGCAAGGGCCATCCTCACTGTGTCAGAGTAGAAAACATCTTGAGAGGACAAACCAGTTGGTACTCTTGGTTGTGTACTTGGTCCTAGATGGGTCCCAGACAGGCTGCTCAGAGCAGGATGACCTAGTTGCCATGGTGTAGAAACAGTTGGGATAGGCCTTGTTGTGGTGGAGCTCCATCTGTTGTCTCTTGTAAGACGCAGTCTCACATTTTTACGCCACTTCGCCCTCCTATTTTGGAACCATACCTACATTATGAAAGAGGCATGAAATTATGATATGGTTCTTCTAAAACTGGCTATATCAAGAGAATCAGTGTCCAAATCAAAATTGATTTGGTACAAAATGATCTATGTGAAAAAACAGAACTACTTCTTTACCTGGACACGAGCTTCAGTTAGATTTATTCTCAGTGCAAGTTCTTCTCTGACAAAGACATCAGGGTAATGAGTTCTTGCAAAAAGTTCCTCCAGTGATGTAAGTTGTTGTGGGGTGAAGGTTGTGCGATTCCTTCTCTGTAAAAAGGGGTGATTTTAGAAAGGTTATTATTCTATACTAATTGAAATAACTATTAACTTTTTCTTGATGTTAAAGATAAGAATACTATGTAGAATTATTGTACAAGGCCATTCCAAATTGATTTGTTGGTAAAGTAAATTGGGTTGGTCAGTTCAATTTTGTTTTATCTCCATGTAAATTAGACATCATTCAGTCTTTTATGTAGAAGCAACAGAATTTCAGAAAGGACCGAGGTGCTCTGTATTTCAAGGAAAATACAAGAATGTTGTGCAATGTTTAAAAATACTCTTTATAATGCTTTATTCCTGACCAAAAATGTATATTTACAAGCTAATGGGTGATTTTGCTTGATTATAGTTGCCAAAATTTGACAAAAAAGAAAAGTTTTGTAAAAAATTAGTAAAAAAATTAAAATATATCAATCGCGTAAAATGGGTCAATCAATTTGGAATAGCCGAAACATAAATAAATAAATGAATGTTTAATATTTTTCTGTTACACCTTTTATGTCAAATACTTAATTTTCTAAAAAAAATGCCTGGAACAAAAATATCTTTAAATCGCATCATACTAAAAACTTGCATTAAAGAATTATCCACATAGGACTTAAAATGAGACACAGTAGAATGAATTCAAATCCATCTACTGGAATTATATTATGTAATTGCCTTGAATTCTATAAAGTTCTATAATAGATCCAACCCTTCCATCTAACCTTTCAACAAAGAGAGTAGTGCACAAAACATTTTTTAATGTGTTTTCCATTATCAACAGATTACATTTAAAAGGAAATCCTTTACAATTGGCTGTAACAGTATACATGTGTAATTAGTTAAGGAGAATTCAATTTTTCAATAAAGCAGAGTATCACTTTTCTATAGCTAGTTTGGGAAAGTTTTACCCATCAGTACAAAATACAATCTTTAAGTCACAAACTGGATAAGAGAAAGTTAAAATGAAAAGAATACAACCGATTTTTTTAATCAAGATAATTTAGATATTGTTCAAACTTTGGGTAATTAAATCATACCACAATTTCTTATCAACACACCATATGGATATATATACAACACAGGCAATCATGGGTGAAGATTTTACCTGTCTTCGTCTTCCAATCATGTACTCATCTAAAAGCAGATCTTCTCGAATATCAGCTAGGTGTGAGGGTGAAATAGGAAGGCCAGCCATGAATGTGGAGATCTATTCACACTGAAGCAAAAACAAAAACTAGGGAATAAAATATCACTACTCAAAAAGTTGAATGGTTTTAAAATATATGTGGATTTGAATAAAATAGTAATTTGAAAGTAAAACTTTCCTTATGCACAGTACGTATATAAATGTGGATTTGATATTTGTTCAAATATAGTGTGCATTATGATGTGAAGTATACATGTAATAATAAAAAATGTTTGTCCATTTTTAAACAAATAATCCATTAATACTGGACCGAGAAGGTGAATGGTTCCCCAGAGGAGTTAGGGAGGCCATCCAAATAAGAGCTAGGTCCCCC
>JAVSBT010443285.1:8126-18983 GCA_033118115.1 Pharyngocirrus eroticus
AGCCATCCTAGAATCATTGAAAATGATATGAGTAATGGCAAGAACTTCACTTAGGACTGTAGTTTGTGGAAGTAATCTACCCAGAATGACTGAAAGGATAGGATTACGGCAGTAGTTCCTGACTAGAAACAATTATGAAGTTTTGAAAAATATGTGTAAATCACATGCATATATGAAACTCTATTATTGAACGTCATCAAAAGAAACCTAACCAGAGTGTTTTTTTATTATCAAGGAGTATTTTTTAGTGTAGATAGGATTTATTATAGAATTGTTTCAGACATTCTAGAGGAATATTTGTCTACCTTGGAATAAATTACTAAATTGAAAGAAAGATGCTTTTTACTAGTGTTATTTTATGACACCTGTATTTTGTTTTGTGGTGATTCTCTAACTCAGCCTTGATGTCTGGTGCTTTGTTTGATCCCTATGGTATGCCAATGACCTCATCCTTCCATCAAACTATGCATGTAGAAGATCATTATGTGTATAATGCAGGGACTTCTATCCCCAATACAGGCAGGAGTGGACCATCCTGTATGTGGTTCTCTGATCCTTTGAGGGTAGGTAATCAGCTTGTTAGCACTAATGAGGTGGTCTCTAAACATTCTACAAATCTGCAGCGGGATTCCTCATTTCAAAACCTTATGCAATCTAGTTTCAGGAATTTAGAAGGAATCATACAAGTTTATTTACTGCCTGAGTAATAACTGTAATATTTTCTTCTAGTGATTCTGTAAATAAAGATGTTACAATCAGCACAGATTTCTTCTGTGCAATGCATCTTTATGTCTATACTAGATTCTTCAATCTGTTGTATAAGTATATTATGTCAATTATTTTTAAGACTTTTCATTTAAGTTCTAATTCAATCAATGCTACATGTGTGTCCATACCATTTTCTTGTTCCTTATTGTTACTTTTACATGGAATCAAACTCTCAAAACAATGCCTTTGAGTTGATATGACTACTTTTATATCATATCAAAGGGTTATTATGAACAATATGAGTAAGGATATTAGATTCTCAAACTTTATCATGTTGCCTATCAAGCCAACAGTTTGTCCTTCCCTGTTTAAACAAGAGTCATGCATCTGGTTGATAATTCACAAAAGATGATTTGTTATATATTACAGCTATACCTTCATGGATTTGTCTCTTATCAATGAAATATTGGCCTCTTTTAAGAGCCAAGATTGGTCTACCTGGCTATGAATTAAAGCCATTCCTCTACATATAACATGTACATGTATATGTCAATGATTAAATACTTGAAACACACTAGAGGGTACTCAGTGTTAAAAAATTAATCAAACAACACACATGGTAATTGAATCCATCACGGCTTCTTTGGATTGAAAAAGAGAATCAAACAACTGTAAAAGCCTTATATTGCTGCTGTTAAAAATGCCAATAGAGCTGTTTCTTGGTTTGTGGTTTCTGTCATTTTTATGTAGAATTCTTATTTTGTCTGGGATGATGATGGTATTACCTAAGTCAATATGATTTTAAACTCAAGCAGTAACTTTTAGTTGAAGTAGGTGATAACACCTATATCCTTGAAATAAATTGCATATCATTTTCTAGCATTATGTATGTAAAAGTTGCTGTGAATGCCTAACATTATGTAACTGAAAGTTTTAGCTTATATTCTGTACCATCATTTTAGAGATAAGTTACAGGTTATTTTCAAGTGATAAAAAAGGAATACATTTATTGAGAAATTTGTATTGTTTTAGTAGACAACTCTGGTTTTGTTAGCTTACACAATACACACATATCTTTTTACTGTTTTTTTTAAACATGAAATAAATATGAAAGATAGATGTTGACATTTAAAATTATTTTAGCTCTTTATTAGATATATAGGTAGGAAGAAGAGTTTTATAATGTATAATTTCCATTGAGACCATGAGAGGTAGGCAACATCCAGCAAAAAGAATGATGGACTGGCCTCAGCGTGAAATAAAATATTGAAAATACACTAGAACACCTTGTTAAAAGCAGTAAATACAAAAGTTGACATTGCTGACAAAGTGAAATAGTGAATCTATTCAGCTTATTTTGTCACATACAAAAAATCCCATCATGAAAGTGTAGAAGATTTGAAGTATGTGTCATCAACAAAAGCACTTCTTTGTAGGCAATAAAATGGGAAAATGGCTAAACAATAAAGGACTACACCTATAATTGTGTGTTTAAAGTGATAGAATAAAAGGTGGGAGAACCATTACCGTTATATGGCCCGTTACTGTTGAATTTACCTACTACCAGTAATGGGTAATTAGATGATATACAGTTTTATGTTGGGGAGATGCAACCATGCATGATTCTGTTGTAATGCTGTAGTTCTGTGGTAATAGAGAGCTTGATCATAAAAATAGTCCAACTAAGATTGTCTAATATATGAGTCTGTATTGCCTCTTCTAAGCTGGTTAGGATGCGAGCCGTTTTTATAAAGGATATATATGTTGTCTGTTTATTAATCTTATTCAGGCCATGGACGTTTTTGTAGCAAGAGAAACTATCCAAATATTTTTCATAAATCATTTGGTTAAAAGAAAGGGATGGTAAAAGAAATGCCAATGCACTATATGTCTTACAGTCTATATTTCAGTACAGACAAATACTGAAATAGGAAAGTTTTTAGCTTTAGTTTTTAGCTTTGCAAGGCATCTAGGCACCATTTGTCCCGTCACTGAGATTTTCCTAGTCCCAGAACTTGGAAGGTTTATAAACAGCCACTACAGAGAGAAATAGGTAGAGAGTTGATACTTGGAATACAATAAAATCATGAGTAGAGCATATGTATGAAGATTGACTAGAAAAACACTATTGAAACTTTAAGCAAATAGTTTATTTTTTGAAAGGCCACCACAAAGAAAAATAATAAATCAATTAACAGGTTCAGATTTTGACTCTTTGACATAATACAAACTAGCTATGTAGCTTATATGGCAGTACTGTTTATTGTATTCTTGTAGGTTACATTGGGCTTTTTGAATATTTTAAGTGACAAGTTATGAACAATTGTAACCTAGCCTGGACGGGATTCTAAATTGAAACCCTGATTTTTAAGGGTATATTGGTTTGAATTGATTTAATTTTAATTGAAAAGACCCAACAGACTGCCTCAGATGTTATCTTGACAGTGGTCCATGCAATCACATAATTTGAATGAACCAGCTTGACATGGCTATTGTTTTCAATATAAAATTAGATATAAAAAAATGGGAGAAATCGAAACTCCATAACTGACATGTAGAAGTTGATTTGTTCAGATTCATAGAGACTTTGGTTATAGCTTAGATTGTAATGCAATACTGGACATCATGTGATGTTAGGCAGATAAATAGTGGGATTTTTTTATTTTGTCATTTGAAGAGACAGTGAAGTCCTCAGGTCAAAATAGTTGTGATGAACACGCCTAAGATACTGAAGGTTATAAAGGACTATGTATCGACACCAAGAAATGAATATACCCTGAAGCCTTATGTCTTATATCAGTTGTCCTACCCCACATTAATATACTGGTCATCTTGAAAGGAAATTCTGATACCCGATAGGACTATGGTATAACTTAAGTATATATGCGCTAGGAATCACAATTCAAATTTACCATTCTCAATTCTTAAACCATTGTAAAAGAATGATTTGAACAAAACTTATAACTGTATTGAGTTCAACTTTTGGTATGTAAGATCAGAGTTATTAGTTGGGACATTTTAGAGTTAAAGGTGAACTTACATCAAATTCTAGGTGGTTGTTTTTTCACACAGGCTCTTTATTCCATGAATGCCCAATGGTGTATATGTCCAACCATAATTTACAGATTACATAAAAGAAAACACAATATTACCCACCAACAATTATACAGTAAGCCCTGTATTTTACATTTTTGTGTTATATCAAATTATCTAGAACTGGAAGGCAGTTTTTTTGATTAAAATAAAAATAAAAAGTGCTACTATTAAATTCAAACTTTTAAAAATAAGAATTGTACAATGCTAAGGCTTTATGCTGCAATGATTGCTACTACATTAGGTTATAAAAATGCCCTATCATTTGACGCACCTAAATACTTTCATAGTAGAAGCCTGTGAAGGATAGGAGAAACAGTCTTCAACGAATACCACCCTTCTGTATCCTTACTGTGACTGAAAACAAATCCCAACAGCTAGTCTAATACCTTCAACTTTTGACTTCTGTATTCTATAAAGACCCATAAAACTTGAAAATAATAAGGAATTAAGACTAGAATGAACAAGTAATCTGTTAAAACTAATGCCCTATGACCTTGATTATGTTGTAATTTTTTTTTCAAATCACATTTTATGCCTTTAATCTTTTAATCTTAAGGCTCGAGAAAACTTAAAGAAACTAAGGCCACCAAATCTTGGTTAAAGATCGTAATTTACTAATTTATTCTGCAGGTTTGAGATGTATTAGCTTGGTTGATGCCATAATTTTTACCTTTTGAAAACTAGAATGTAAAATGTTGAACTGTAAGACGGTGGTTTTTCTTGAAAAAATAAAATATTTATTCTAAGAATGACCATGTTATGTAAATCAATTTCAAAGGATGGTTCACAATAATAATTAGAATAATGATTGAAAAGGTGAACGAGTGCTATTTGCCTGTTTTCAATGTGGTAACAAGTTGGTTTGGATTTTGTCTCCTGTATTACATTTATATTCTTAATCTCTCCCATTGGAATTGGATAAGACTTTGCTTTGACCACAGTACATGTATTAGCATGTTGAATGGTTGTTACTAATAGTCTAGAAGGTTTTAATTGAGCAAATCCATAGCCATTATGGATACTTTTCTGAATGCAAGACAATCATATCTTTATTGGTATCACAATTGAAACGGAATTGTTTGATCCAGTTCTAATTAACCATTTTATGTGATTGCTTCTAAATGATGACAAAGCTCCTTGCCCAACGTGAACTTTTCGAACAGCAAAAGGTTTCTAGAGAGTTCAGCTAGTGTCTAAATAGAATGACGTTCTAGCAGCACTTCTTGCATAACCCCTTATACATATTCATGTTAAGCTCTGACCAGTAGATTTTGCTTTGAACAAGAAGTGATTAATTGTATAAATGCATCGGAGCTGAAGAAAAGCTCTGATTGAGCTAAGATTAACAATATCTCATTTGCCATATGATTAGAGAGGATAGTGGTTGGTCAGCAAAAAAAAAAGATCAAGAAGTTGATTGAGAAGTTATACATGTATATGTGGAGAAATCTAAAGCTATAGTATTTTTTTAAGATGTATAAGTTGTGAAAAAAATGGATAAATAACAACCAAGAAACTTAATTTGTCATATGATTTGATGGATATGTATCAAAAATGAATGGCTCAACATGTTATTTTTTTAGCCAATAGGTTCATTGATATATGAAAACACTGATAAACTTTTGTGGTTCTTGCATTAGCATACAAAGCGTTTATTTTGTGCAGTGTAATACAAGGAGTTTTCTGAAACAGCTGTGACTAACTTTCCAGGAGTAACATATACTTCTATATAAAAAAATGACCAAAAAATAAGTCAGACCGAGTACACTTGTAGAACACACTAGATATAGAGGATAGTGTTGAGCTTTAATTGTTCAGTATTAGATTTATAATAAAACACACAGCACATGATATAGGAACAACAGCATCGCTGAATGATGGACAAGAAATAGTGCAATTAAGGTGATGAAATAAGTTCAGAAGTTCATCTAATGAGGAGTACTAATTAGCAAGTCTGCCTAGCAAGAACGGATGTTGACAGTTTTTCATGTAATCGCCTATGTTATATTCTGATCTTGAAAAGGCTACCACTTCTCAGCCAACAGCTATTGAAGGAGAAGTCTTTTAGATCAGAGCAAAAGCAATATATCTGTGAATTTTTATGAAGCGTTGTATTGAAGATTTTTTATTAGCATAGAATCTGACAAGTGCTGCTCGAGTTTTCCACGCAGGAAGTTTTGAAAAGAAAGAATTAATTATTGTATTTGTCATAAAAAGAAATATTAAGACAATTTAATAGGCGCTGATTGGAGTTTGAACATTTTATTTGATCTTATTGACACCAGAAGTTTAATACAGAAAAAGATATTTCATGTAGTTGCTGCACAAAAAGTTTTTATTGCATACTCAGGAAATTATTGAACTTTTCAAGTGGAAGTAATATAAATAGTGCTTTCTTAAAAAACAGACAGTGGAATTGAAACCTTCAGACTTTATCAAATTTATAGATTAAAAAAAGTGATGATATTTAGCACAAATAGTTGTTGACTAAAAATCATGTGTTCTCAAGGGATCATCATTTTACTTGAACTTTTACAAGACATTTTGTGAGAGGACAAAGTATTACCTTTACTCAAAAGGAGTATAGAAAGTTTATTGATTTATTTTAGTTCCGTTTAAAGTTTCAAGCTGGAGGATTACAATTTTTATAGTCCCTACAACTCTGGCTCATGTAGCAGTATGTTTTGGCATCAACAACAGGTATGTCATATTTGTCACAAATCTTTGAGTCACAAAAATGTCCTTTTTGTGTGCACTTGTCCAGTCGTCTTCAGGCTGTTTTCTACTTTAGTCATTTAGTTGGTGGTATATCTTAAGAGAAAAAAAATCTGCATATTTATGTGTAGGGGACAGTATATCCTCGAGTTCATACACGTATTGCAAATATGTCTGTCTAATAAAATCTACATGTTACATTATGTAGATCTGACTTCTGCCATTTCAAGTATGCCTGCTTCTTGGCGTTCATAACTTTGATCATTGAAACATGGACAGTTAAGTTCTGTTGGTGAATAAAGATGTGGTCTAAGAAAGGTGGGGTTTGAAACAGTAAATCAACTACCAGGTGGTCATGATTAGGATATGTATTACTGGAATGGTACAATTTTTCCCCCCTTATATCAAATATTTTACATCTAGGCCATATACTAGTATATGTCAAAGAGGTGTTCTTGATATAAAAAGAAAGAATAAAAATGTCCTCAGCCATTTCAGACCTTATACATGTGTAAAGGTATTCATTTTCTATCAATATATCTTGCATGCATATCTATTGGTTTGAAAATAGTGGGACAATATGTTTTATTTGTTAGTACACAGTGTTTATCTTTTTCCTGTGTAAAGACGTAGAACCCTCTTTTCTAATTGACCAGCCGAGTAAATATTGGATATCAATAATATTCATATCTTTCAAAGATATCATTGTAGTCCTATAATGGGACTTGTTGGATATATTAATGGTAAAGATTCAACAGAAAAGGGGACATGACTTATGCATGTCTATCATATCCCCCCAAAGTGTGAACATAATAATTCTAATGTCATTTTTATTTTAGATAATAAATATGGCTTTTGTATTTGAGTTAAATAACAGATATATGATTCTCTTTTATAAGATTGCCTGGCCAGTAGAAACGTCCATAGGGTTAATAGAAAGGAAAATTGTAGAATCTCAAGAACCTACTCCGACCAGAACAATTTACATTAATTGTTGTATAGTAATCATATAATTTATTAAATGGTTATTTTAAGTTAGTTATAACAATGCCTGATCAGCTTTGTCTAGACAGAATAAACCAGTTGCATTTGCCTATCAAAAGAGATGGTATTATATAGTCTGTGAAAATGCACTTGGTTTTAACATATTTGTTTGACAAAGTGAGAAAGACAAAATACATTATTTTTTTAGGTTTAAAGCTTGAAAAGGATATTGTTTAAACACCTGTTTTAGTGAGAAAAAAAATTGTGAAAGTGTATGACCTGGTATTATTTATTAACAGCCAATATATCCTGTGCTTTTACAGGAATCTAGAAAGAGATCTTGATTGTTGTAAAAAATAAAGAACCTTGCAAGTGTCTTAATATTTTTTTATTTTTTTATTTTTTTCAGGATGATTTTCATCCTTTCATCGATGCACTGCTGCCTCATGTGAAGGCCTTCTCTTACACATGGTTCAATCTGCAAGCTGCCAAAAGAAAGTATTACAAGAAGCATGAAAAGCGAATGTCCATGGAAGAGGAAAGAAGAGTCAAAGAAGAATTACAGGTAAGAGATAATTTTGTGAGAAATTGGCGAAAAGAGATAATGGAACTTTGATTCTCACTTTATCAAATCATTGATTTTTCTTTTTTTCTGCTTTGGAATTCGTGGAATAATGAGATTATTTTTTTTAAATTTGACATCTAAATTATTTATTATTTATTATTTCTTCTGAAGTTTATCAAAAAATGAGAAACAAGCACTATCAAATAGTTATAAATGTGTCTGAATTCAACAAAGGCTAGTGAATAATATATATTGCAAGCATAGTCCTATAATTAATCTTTATTCATATTGAGTTATGTAATCTGCAAGTGCAGGTTTCAATCAAGATATCAAAATGGCTAAGAATTTTGCTCAATTATGAGACTTGTGCCAGAATAGATGATCCTTCAGGGGATAATTTAGTTTGTTTCATTAAGCATCTGCAAACCAAGAAGTGCAGAATAGTACTAATCAGTATCTTAAAAAATTATGCTGTTGAGATGATACAGTTTGACAATAAAAATCCTTATGATTTCTCAGGATCTTTCAATTGGCCTTTGAGGCCCTGCATTAGTCCTGGCCCTCAATATTTTTACAGGGTGAAAAGAATTATGACACTGTGTATATATAGAATCTTTGGCCAACTGATTTCTTAATTCAGAAAATAAAGTAAAAGGAACACTCTGAAATACACGTATGCTTGATATTTATTCTCAAATTAAGTACATGTTCATATTCCAACCATATTACATAGTGATCATATATTTTGAATGTCTTTAGAATTGCTATCTCAGTCAACCTGATAACATTACAAGGTTTTTACATTGCAGTTTGTTTTGTAAGACCCAATATTTTTGTATCTTGAAGACTTTGAAGTTATATAATTCTAAAGAGGTTGTAACAATTACCTACGTAAAGTTTGCCACAATGGTAGAGTATATGTAGTTTTGCTAGTCTTAAAATGATAAGTGGGCAATTGTTTGTTCGAAAGCATTCAAATGAACAAGATTGTGTTTTGTATTAGAAACATTTACATATGGTCTTAAGAGGTATTTTGTTTCATCCATTTTTACCATGGTTGTCTAAGGGTTGACTTAATGCATGCTTGACACTGTTGGTTTTGTCACTAAGAATTATAGATACATAGTTTATTTAGAAAAGATATGATACAACAACAAAGTAACTAACATAACAGTGACTTATATTGTATACTTAGTATGTACAGAATATTTTGTACAAAATGTGAGTTGTAAATGTGAATAAAAATTGTAATTATATAATTATTACAGTACGTTAAAAAGATTGAGGGAAAACGTGAGTTTCACCGATTGTATTTGCTTAAATTGAACTGGTTCCATGACCCCTACTCTGTATGTAACTCAGGGCAAGGGACATTTGAAAACACCAATTTGTACAAAAGTTTATGATATCATGTCAGTCTCTCCTTTCATGATCTTTTCCAAGAAGTACAATTTAATGGAATGTCCGTGATTTTGGACACCAAGATTATAAGGATCACATTACCTGTAGAAATGCAATCAGTAATTAATAGGTGAAAATGAAGGCCCTAGATGACATAAGCATGGACAAGCTGCAAGTACTTTGATACAAGTCTTAGCTAGAACCTTACGAAGTATTGTTGTGGGCCAAAAAGCATTTTGTCACAATTGGGAACAGCTGGTATCAGCAGATGAGACCAGCATAACATGGGAGAAGACAGAAAGTGGAAAACAATGAGTGCTAAGGTCACCTGGGGGCATAAATCACCATTGGTACAATTGTAACATAGGTGTATGTCATTTTCAAACAGGCAATGCAAGAGATATACATACAAGTTAATTACCTGGAATCGGTTCAATCAGAGTTGCCTACTAACGAAAGATACAGTATGCCCTCAAGGCTTTACAGACCTGGTCATTTGATAGCTGTGATAAATATAGAGACCTTTCTTTCAATGAAGAATATAGTGATCATTGTAGCTATGAACTACTGGATGAAACATTAAGGTTATTAACTATAGTTAATTATCTACTTTTACGAAAACAAAAAATTCTATGGTATAAAGAAAGCTATATATATAGCGATAACAATTAATATAGGATTCCAAAAGTGTGTTTGAAAGCAAATTTAATTTGAATAAATAAGTTAATAAACTCCAAAGTAATTTGAAAAGGGGGGAGGGGGGGGGGGGTTAATCGATTCCAAAAGTATGTCTAACCACAGCCAAAACCATGTGACCTTGATAAAAAAAAAGCCTGTGCAAAAATTCTTTCTTCCATTTTTTAAATTTCATCCCTTTTAACACAGAAAAGTATGTAAAATTCTTTTAAAATTTCATGATTAAGATTAAACTGTATAGGCATTAAAAATGGATACTGGTACAGTGTTGTTAAATGAGCATTTACGTCTATTGGATAATTAGATAGTAAACTTCCTCAATGGTCGGCTATTTTCTTGGTGTAGGGATATAATAAAGACGTTGAAACTTGAATTTAGCAAAGGAAGGAGAGCTCATAAAGTTTCTGATCCCCATATTGAATGTTCATTCTGGACTATTTATTTTCTTGATAGTAATACAAATATCTAGATATGATTGTGAAATTGAATACAAACAACTGGACTGAAGTTCCATGTCTTTTTGTGCCTTTGAATTAATATACTCAAAGTGAACCCTGTTGTAAGAATGGTGTTGACAGGTTAAATCTTTTGTTAAGGAAGAAAAGGTATCAATTATAAGCTAATTGTTGTCCTCCTGTTTCCACTTTTGTCTCATACTTGAGATCAGCAACTTAGAGGAACCTATTTGGACT
>JAVSBT010443508.1:0-10414 GCA_033118115.1 Pharyngocirrus eroticus
TGTAAACACAGCTTAACTTACATCATACTCTCTTGGTATGGGACTTTACTCCTGGGCTATTTAAAACCATAAAAATACAAAATCTTGTATACTTAAATTTCTGTCCGTTTGTAGAACATGTAAGTCTATGTTTGTTGCTTGTGTTTGTAAGGTATATAATCTTTTGTATGTCTTGTATGCATGGAGGACCCATGGAAGAGCAGCTATACTGAATGGGCGCCCTCCTTAATGAACAGAACTAACTAACTAACTAATAAATGAATTAATAAATAAATAAATAAATAAATAAATAAAGTGGATTTATAATGATACACCCTTATGATATGATTTCAAGCAGAAGCCATTTCCTGCCATTGTTGAAGTCATGTGAAGATAAAATCTTTTCCCGATTGACAATTATCACTGTATTATTATTAATACAACACTTAAAGAAAAAATGATTGATGAGGTTTTGCCATCATTTCAATAGACTCTATTGTAAAAAAAATTGTACACTTACATGTTTAGGGTCAGTGATGTCATCGTTCCATTTGTCAACATTTTCAAGGTCTTCAAGATAGGCAGCATTACATCCTGTTCCTAGAAATATTCAATCCCTTCAATATTAACATGGTCATCAAGTTTCTTTAATGACGACCCACTTAAACACTACTTCATCAGGTTTTGGGTTTTTTTTTTTTTAATAAACAGGTATTGATTATAACTTGAGCTCGCTTGTGAAATATTAAGAATATGCTGGTTTTTTATTAGCACACTTCTAAATTTTAAAAAGCGTTGACACATTTATAAGACAGCATGTTTTACAACTTCACATTAATGACTTCTATTTCATTGAATAGTCTAACAATGGGTTTTATCTACACAGAGTTTTGAATATTTTACAAAAAATGGATCAACCATGCAACAACTATTATGTACATTGGATCATGGAAAAAGCAAGATTTCCCCCAAAAATGAATATTGTTTGCTACAAAATATCAATTCAGATATTGTATACTAAGAGAGGTATTTCCTTTTCAGATAACTTAGTTTTTACCCATTATTACTCCTATTTCACACTGACGATCCAAATATGATCCAGCCATCAGTGTCCCTGTAGCATCATTAAGAATAGCAATCACATCCACTTTGACATCCTGGAAAAGGTAATAAAAATGAATAGCTTTCCCTACACCTTTATTACATATATCTAGCTCGATGAATTTTCTGACCTTCTATAAAATGTTCTTATTGGGTACCACAGTGATATAAAATTAGCAACACTACTTTTAATCACTACCCTGCAATACCATTCATTTTTTTCACTTCTAAATATCCAAGATGTTCTACCCCCTTTAATTATCTACATTTTTCAATAGTTTCATCACCTACCCCTCTCCTGTTAATTGCTTCCTCTAGAAGTTTTCCTGCATCATCACCAACGCCATCTGTACAGGCAAAACTTTTGGTCCATGTAACCAAAATCCCTTTCTTCAACCCTTCCTGTATCATAGGGAATGAGAAGGTAAATCCTTCAAACCAAGAGAGAATATGTTTTATCAGTCAAAATTGTTAAACCAAATAAAGACATTGAGGATCAACTTAAAAAGTCAAATAAGAACCTATATAATTTATCTCATCACATTAAACAGATTATTATTTCAAATGTATCATATAATTTACTTTTTGCAAACATAAACCTTTTTCTGTTCTTTTAGTTGAATTGTCTTTAATTTTTTTGTGTTTTAACGCATGTAATTAATTTTTAACAAAATCAAAATATTTTACCTAGTGGTAACCTTCTATCTAGCATATTTTCTTCTTCTAAAAATTTGAATATACTCTCAGCCAAATGATCAAATACCTGAAAAATTACAAAGTGAATTTAACAAAAAGATGCTTGCCCCGAATCTTTCATGGTTGCTTGTGAATGACTTTATATTTTCTTCTCCAACTCTAAGTCAATCTTTGAAAAATCTCCTGGAGGTTTTTAAAAAACAAGTAAAAAGGTCTGATTTTAGACTCGTAAATTGTTCAAAGGGTGACTCACATCTACTGCTGGTCCATAGAGTTTGGGTGTGGGTACATTATAATTCCTGCTTATACTTTCACAATTTCCTTTCCTCATTTTACATAATAGTACTCTAAAATTTGTTCCTCCAAGATCTAGAGCCAAGAAATCGCCTTCCTCTTTAAAAAAATAAAAGTACGAAAGAAAGTAGATAATAATCTGACAAGATAAATTTCTAACCTTGCCATGTCTTTGATATGTACAAAAACATGACTTTTATGCATGAATGTATAGTGTTTGGATTTCAATCCTGGGAAATTTATTGCACAATAACATCACAATATTCTAGTGCCAATAAGAAGTTTGTTTGGAAAATTAATGTATATGTACATGTTTTAGTGTTATGGCAACATTTATGCCATCTAGTGACAGATTCAAACATAACCATACCTTCACCATTTAGTAGATCTCTGACATAGGTATTCTCACATTGAAGTGATGATTTCTTTCTTACTTCAGGATTTTTATTCAAAGCTTGGTAAATCTCATCAAGCAGGATTTTCATGACCTATAAATCGTAAAAAAAAATACATGTTATGCACAATTTATACATGTTTCATAATCCTGATATGATACATCCCCAATGAGATAAGAGTAGTACATTTTTCTATATCTATTGTGTTTAATTTTGCTATTTTGAATTGGGAATATTTTTTTTGAGCCAAACAATTATTTGTAATGTTCCTAGTTTCACCTTGGTTGTAGTGTCTACATCAAATGTTGCAAACTTAAATGTATATTTTGTTTTTGTATCTTTGTCTTAACTGTTTGTAGCCATGCAATCATGGAATCACTTGGGGTTCAGTAAGATAATAAATGTATCATGTTTGTATTATGATATTTCTAATTTAAAAAGTTTTTGAAAAAAGCCTCAATCTCACCTGTTGTTCTTGTTTTTCTGTCAGAATCAATGGATCAATAATTTCTTTGATCTATTGAAAATAATAGAAAAGTATACATCAAACTAGAATACTTTGAGTGCAAATAAAATGAATATCATATGAAAAATTACATTTTTCGAATTAAGAAGTTTGGTGCGAAACTGATATGTTTGGAGTCATCGATACCTCTCTTCAGGATTTATTCCTAAAAATGTTTTTATTTTTATTACACTATTTACTGCACATAAGGGAGAGTTTATTCTTTCAATTGGACTTATTCATATTTCTATATTGCATGGATTTTAAAAAAAATGGCTTATTCCTTTCTGATATAGATACACGCGCCATCTAGATAAAACGTAAAGATTCTGTACTAGAAAGATTCCATACCAATGGACACATTCGCCATCTAGTGGTTTTCTTATTAGGTTTCCCGTATGTATAGGATTTTTTTAATTCATTTTTGTTGTTGACAATACATATAGATTTATAGTGTATTGTGTATGGGACTTCATGCTACTGTCGATAATTTGACACAAGTTTGTACTCTAAAATGAATCTATTTCTAAATTGCATCATACCTACACCAAATTATCTAAGGGCAATGTAGATTATATATCAATCATATCACCCTCTATTTGTGAAAAAAATCACATACAATCAATGTCGATCTAACCAAATCCGATATAAGTCTAAATTTACCTTTTTCAAGTCAGCTTCATCGGCGCGAATAGTTACATCAGGAATCACTCTATCATTTTCCATTTTTTGTGTTAAAATATTGGTTACGAGCACAAGCAAAATTCTGTTTAACTCTGTCTACTGGCATTAACTGGAACTGTATCAAATTGAAACCAACAAACTCAGGACAAAACAGCTTGAGAACGTCAATAGCCACTACTATCACAATGCACATTGGGACATTTTAGTTGACCTTTGTGTCCCTGTAATCTGGATCTTTATCAAAATACAAATCAGTGTGCTGGTCTGGACCTGACAGATGCTTCACCGTTTTGAAATACAATCCAACTATTCATGAATTCCTTATTTTATTCCCTGATAACAACAAAGTCAATGAAATCGAAAACATGTGTGGGAGACGGAAGATATTTATACTTGTACATTGTATATTATACACACGGGTGTTGTTAATTCTTGAAATATATAATGTGTTGTTGAACAGTTTTTATACTGACATTTTGGTTGATTATTAGTTTTATCATCTATCTATTTATTCTTTTATCTAATATTTATTTATTTATTTATTCATTCCTTCATTCATTGATTTGTTTATTCATCAATTAATTAATTTGTTTATTCATTCATCTATTTGTTTATTCACATATCTATGTATGTATTCATTTATTCATTCATCATTTTTTGTAATTATTTTATTAATATCTTTATATCAATATATTGATTGATAGAATAAGATAGAGCTTATGAATATGGATGAATGAATGGATGATTGAATTATTACACAGTAATTATTTAATGAATAAAGCAATCAATTTAACATGATAGGTTGATTGTATTTCGTTTAGTAATTTCTGCCAATGCTATCAGCTATTTGTATTTCAGAACATTTTTCACTTTTTCAGAGTTGGTCTGAGGCATTTATTGAGCTTTCTAGCATTGCCATCTAGCGTTTAGCATAGTCTTGACACAAACTTAATCTTTTACGACATTGCGTTTCCGTTAGTAAACAATCTGTGCAGCAGTCATACTGGAGTTATACATGTATTCAGTGTCATATGCATGTCACTGTTGTCTCACCGGGACGAGGAAACATTTCAGTATATATGTTTAAGAATGGAATAGACAAGTGTGATGACACTCTAAGTTGTAGCAAGGATATATAGCTTGTCATTAAATTCATAGACCGTGTGGGCCTCCCAAAAACTTCATTCTGAGAAACTATGGGTGACTGGATTGTAAACGAGGGCCCAAAATGGGTATTTCTGGTGAGAATATATTCCTTTACTAGCCTATCGTTGTGAAACTAATATTGTCATATTCCTTTGATTGTTGGGTAGTTGCTGATTGAATCAGACGAGCCGTACCATTATAATCATAGGTTTCAGAATATGTCTAATAGTAATCAAACTATGTTTACTCTTCAAATATTTATGTCAAATTTTAGCTACACCCCCTCCCATCGATCGATAACACATTGTACAGCTATGTGATCATGTAGTTGTGGGTATGTTATAGTATAATTTTGCCGACAAGTTTAAAGCATTCTTTTGAAGTTTTATGAATGATGTATGAAAAGAACTTGGTTTCAAATTAAGGTTTTAACATCATTTGCGTACTGACTTTTACTCATCAATGTAACTTACGAATTGTGAAAAGTACTCCGACTTTGTCTTTGAGTTTGAGCATTTACTCTAGTGAAAAGTGCTATATAAAATTTATTATTTTTCATTAATTATTCAAGGGTAGGTAAGAAGGGTCCATTTCAGATAAGGTAAAATAAATGCCTTTAAACATTGCAATGTGAGGAGATTGTACAATCAAAAACCATTAAGAAGGTAGATAAAAATGAAGAGGGAATCTTAGATAAGATGAATTGAGAAGTAAATATCTATTGATGGATGTAAAGGGGGGTTAGGTCAATAGTGAAAGATTAGGAAGGAGTTGAAGCCATACCCTATCCCCACCCATTGAAGAATGTGAGAAGGCTTTTCTGATTCATATTTTAATTAAAAGATAGAAAAGGTTTTCAAATATACTAGCACCACCACAGTCTATACCCCTAAATTGGATTGGGTGGGTGGACAATTAATGTATAGGTGTGTATACCTACATTATATTGTCTGTTAAAAGTGTTTTGTAAAGCAGTAAATCCCTGTCTGTCAAAACTCACTGATTTCATAATCATTTAATGCTTGACTTGTCATGCAGAATGAACAGAAAGACCCAAATGGCAAAGCCAAAAGTTGTATGACCATTCACAAATTGTGTGATTGATATGGCTTCACAATCCAAATGTTCACATAAACCAAAGGTGACTGAAGGAGCATTGATGGTATCTGGGTTGGGTTTTGAAAACTTTAAAAAGTTAAATTTAATGAGAACCATTTATTTGCAATAGTGTTTGTAAAATAAAGATATTCTACCATGTTTTCCAAAAAAATATAAAACATTACTAATATAAAATGTTACAATAAAATTGTTTAACATATCAATTATTTACATGCAGATTATAACTTTCATTAGAAATGAGAAAAAAATGCCTTTTGAAAATAAAAGGTCTAATATGGCTAAAAAATATATGGTTGTATTCCCCTCCCCACCCTTCCACTCAACCCCTTAACTTGAACCTCTTCTACACAGGGTCAGGCAATCATGATTTAATGGGTAAACAATTAGGCTATGAATCAACATTAGTTTTGATGTATGTGTGATCATTTCGAATTGATATAAGATTTATGAATGCGTTTGTAAATAATGTGACCACATTATAGATAACTATGCTATCTATAGTATAGATTCTGGGAAAATATCAAACTTGGATGTACAGAATATTAAATGCCAGAGTTAACTTAGTACTAGATTTATAAACTTAGAGACATTTCAACTTATGATATCTAAGTAACTATTCCAGGTAAAAAAACCCACTGAAAGTGTTTTTTAAAGTAGCAAATTAACAAAAATAAGTAAATAAAATGAAAACTGGAACAACACAATGTACTTTTCCGTCAGCTGACAACTCTAGGTTTTTTAATCTGTTTGAAAATGGAGTCGATGTTGCAAGAAAAAAATCCAGTAAATAACAGAACTTGTCTATATTTTACAATTAAATTAAATTTATGTGTAACATTGTCTTTCGTTATTCTAGATATACAATACTCTATTATTTCATATTTCTCTTCATATTTTATTTTTCAGTTTCTTTGGCTTGGCACCAATGTTGGTCTCTTCATTGGTTTTTTTTTTGTTTACTCAAGTCCAACATTTTTCTACTACTCAGCAATGACAGGCGTAAGTCTTTTAAACTTTAATTTTTGATTAGAATTATATGATTTTAAATGAATTAGATACAGGCAAGGGATTGGGGGTGTATAGTTTAAGTCAAAATCAATATATCACTATGAATAGATATTTATGCAACTATCATCAATAAGCAAATTATTATTATACCTAATACTAAACAATGATGGATTTGGCATAAAGATACTCTAGTATGTGACAATTCTGTTCGTGTTAGCAATAATTTTCTTATTTTTTATTGTTTTTCCAGTATCCATTACAGTTTGCCAGGGCTAGTGCAGCATGTTTGAATTTTAATTGTTTGTTGATTTTATTACCAGTATGTAGGAATTTGATCTCATTTCTCAGAGGATCACTACGGGTGAGTATATTTGAAATTACAAAAAAGAGGCGAAAGGGATATCATGATAATTAGAAAGAAAACATCAATATTGCGTTTACATGTATTTGTCTGTCTCAGACCAGCATTGAAGTTGAATGATTGTTAATATTTAGACTTCCATCCTAGGGCTATGATACACTGAGAATAATTTTAAGCATTTGGCAACAAATCTTCCAACTTACCGCCAACTTTTTTCATGGTGAGAATGACACTTAAGTTGGCAACTATACTGGAATGTCATAGATGATAGGGCAACACAGATTCTTAAATAATTTTCAGTTTATCTCTGCCTCCAACATTTTTGGATAAATAGTTGCATTACTGTAAAAAAAACTCTCAAGAATACAGGGTTGGAATGAGTGTGAGATGTCCACCAAAAAATACCAATATTAGACAACAGACTAGCATCATTTGTAGTATCTCATTCTAACAGTAGGGTGCAGGGGGGGGGGGGGGCAATATGAAATGAAATATCTTGTATACAGAAGGACTCACATTGATCCCCTAGCATCATTATCCATTAGGTACCCATATCATTTTTTTTTTAATGTCATATCTTTGTCTTCTTTCAGAGATGTTGTAGAAGAAATGTCACAAGACAACTTGATAAAAACATTACCTTCCACAAAGCTTGTGCCTATGTGATTTGCTTCTGGACTGGTAAGTATCTGTCCCCCTTTAAATGGTATTTGAGCAGGCTATTCAAAAGAACACTTTCATTTCAATAAAATGTGCAAGGGAATTTTTTCAAGTAAAAATAATTATCTAATGATCTTGCACCATTAGTTATAAAACGAATTTTATAGAGTTTTGTTTCATAGCCTAAATTTCATTTGGGTTACCATTGAAGATGGAAAATTGGGGGTCCTTTATAAGTTATGTACTTGTTTTCCACCAAACATTATTTCTTATGTACTCTGAGTGTTATGCTTAAAGATTTTCTCACTGAAAGAAAATAGATTGCACCATGTATCCACTTCTATGTCTTTGGACTTTCAATTCATAAAAGATCGAAATTACTAATTTCAATCATACAACAACTTTAAAAGTATATGATTATGCTTTACAACATCTTTGTAAGGTAAAATATCTTTTATTGTTTCTAGTAATCAGATAATTTGATAGAATTAATTTTAAAGTTAGAGTGAGTTTTTAACTCCCTTAATTTTGAGTAAACAATAGAATAATGCTTGGCTTTAAATTATTTAAACAATAAACATAACATTATTATGTGAAATGACATCTTTGGTGTTAAAGACTCAGAATATTTTCATTGCATATCTATTTATTGTAAAGAATAAAATTGTGCTTTTGTTTAAATGCCTTTGATATTGAAAATAACAGTTAGCATATAGGTTCAAAAGCAGACACAGAATGTTAGAAAAAAAATCGTCTGAATGATAAAACAATATTTATTGCTAATGTATTCTGTCCTGGGGCAAATGTCTTTATTTATTGTCTAATCATTACCCAAGCATTTTAGCCATGGCAATGACATGATCAGATAGTTTTTGTAAATGTTCCCACATTTCTTCTTTTTGAATATAAGTAATTTTTTATAATGCAATGAGTGATTTGGTAACTATGATTATTTCAACCTAAAACCATTCAGAATCTAGCCCAATTTTATGCACATGAGGGGTGTCACTGTATTTGCGTGTTACCACAAAGTTTACAGCCAAATAACTTCATGAAACATTATTGTTTTAATCTCTTCAATACATAGATAGATTACATAAATGTTGATATGGTATTATGCTATGTTAGTATTATATGCCTGAAGATGTAATTGTGTATTACGAAAATTAGCCAAATAAAATGCAACTATCCATATTCGGACTAAGTTTTATTTTAATTAATTTAAAATTGTCAGATGGTGCTGGATTAGTATTATATAATAGGTTGATAACCAATGGTTAGTCTACAGTTACTGGAATCTATGCTTTTATTGGTTTATTTATTCATTTATCCATCAATCTATCCACCCATCAATCTATGAAAATATTCCAATATCGTCTACTTTCTCTTTTTTAGCTATCCACTACTATGCTCATACCTTCAATGTGGAAAGACTTATAGAGGCCCACAACAGCCCCAACAATAAAACAAGAGGACTCCTGTCTACTTTAAGTAATCTCAAAGATGACAGCTTTATCAATCCAGTCAGAACACCTACTTCTGTAAGTCAAAAGGGTTGTACTAAATGTATCTTCTATTTTATTTTTTTATTTTTTTTATTTTTTTTGGGGGGAGGGGTGAATAACTTTGTCTGCAGAAATCTAACTCTTCACTTTAAGGAATTTGGTTTGTTGCTAAAGATAGCATTACCCTGGATTTTTTTGACACCTTTAGTTTAAAAAAAACCCATGTATTTAATATTCTGAATCCTTGTATACATCTATGTTTTGGACTGACAGGTTAATTCTGTACATGAACATGGATGTCTGAATAACTCAGCATTGAATAACAATGACCTTTTCTATATTTGGTCTGCCATACACGTTTGCTGTAACAGATCATTTATTGGAGATAATTCCTGTCAACAATTTGTCAAATCAAATCGAAGGGTTAGTGTGTTTGAGCAAAATATTTTTAATTTTGTGGGACTTTTCTATTGAAAGGTTTTGTTGTATCTCAAGGTTTTGTTTGATGATTTTGGGATAAATGTCATTCGGATGAGACAAAAAACCGAGGCCCCATGTCAAGGATAACAACATCTGGCACGTAAAAGACCCAGATAAATGTTGAAAACGATACATTTATCTGCACACAAAAATTCTCCTCGCTGAAGACCCCCAGTATGGCGCCTTCATTGGCAGCATTTCAGTCTTTCAGGCAGCGCCTCTGAAGAGCATGACCTCGAAGAGGCGCTCTAGAAATTTGAATATTATATTATATTATATTATATTATAAATGTCTTCAACCAACAATTATTAAATGTTGGGAATTCTCATAGTTGATCAACATCAAAAAGTTGTAAACTGGTAAACATTTTGACTAACTTTGTAGTGATTGAACATTAGACTATTAATGTAAATCAAACTTCATCAAGTATTCAAATTTGAAAATGAGCCAGTATTGAGCTGCTAAATTCATTTCTGAAGC
>JAVSBT010443619.1:0-10414 GCA_033118115.1 Pharyngocirrus eroticus
ACATAAAAAAAAATGGCACCACTTTCAGATTCCACATCCCCCCTCATCATATGCCCCTTTGGACACCACAACATGTGATGTGTTCAGATATTTTCTTACCAACGGGTTGAGCATAATTTGGCTTTCAGGTGGCTGGCTCCTCTACTACTTCTAATGATGGTACTTTTCTTTTACAACCATCAGATACATTTTAGTGCAATGAATAATCATGGATCAACATGCATGGCAAAGGCTAGTGATGAACAAAATTAAACCAGTCATAAATGTACACGATTTTGAATTTTCTGTGGTTCGAGTATCTCCTGTATTTGCTTTTGTTCAAGTGAAAAAGTAAGTTGAGAAGCGATTTCTAGTTTGAGAACCTGAAGCTATACAAGACCAAAGAAGTCTGTCCTGGCACAGTGGTGCAATAACTTTTCTTATCATATTATGATTTTTTTTACCATTTCCTTTTACAGATATACATTTAATCCATATATTATGATTGTGAATGTATGCTTGCAAATGTTAATAATTTGGCACATAGAATATAATAATGCAGTAAAGTAACCACGTACATGTATGATGCATTCATTACAATCATTGTAATTGTTCATTTTATTTTTCAAATAAATATACAAACACTCTAGAAATTCAATTGTGTAGGCCTTACAAGGGATTGGCTGACAATTTAAACAAATAGCTATGTCTATCAAACTTCTAATGCATAGCCAAAAAAAACACCAATTTTTGATGGGACATGGCACTCTGGTGGCAAGTGATCACTTTTCCATCTTCTTAGGATGTTGGCAGATAATGTGTTTTGCATAAGGAAAGGGTGCTATTGCAGATGCCAAAAATCTTCTACAAGGTAACCTTTGGAAGGGGAAGTGTAATGAAAGAGGTGGATTGATGATTGGCACTCGTTTCTAGAGTGCCAATCATCAATTAGCATAATAGGCAAGCATACACATTAGCAGATTGGTTGGACCACTTCCTCTTTGAACCTCTGTATCTTCCATGTGATCAATAACTTGGTACATTTTAGCGTGTTTTCTTGTTGTCCCTGACCCCAGAAATGTCCTATTAGGGTTTATACTCTCTACCCCTTCAAGGAATATCACATCTAAAAGATGGGCAGATTTAACATATTTTAAGTATTCCTAGAATTCTAGGACAAAAACATAATTTGTTCTTCCTCAAATAGAAAGAACTGTATCTAATTGAATAAAATATGAAATATGAAGCCATTCAGATTTGTACTTTCTAAATAACATGGAAATCTAAAGTTGTGCGTTTATATTCTTGTTTAGTATAAATGTAGATTAGAATTACCTACGATCATTACACTTGATGTAAGCATTTTTTATGATTTTGAGAATAGGTGATTAATTATTGTACTTCAATACGATATAAAACATAGAAACATTTTAATATAATGCATTTGATGATATTTGCATTGTTTTTGTTTTTATACTAAACTTTCTATGAGATGGTTGAAAAAATGGCATTAAAATAATCCAAAATTATGCTATCTTAGCTATTTTTCTTATCATTTTTAGATGTTTGGGATTTGATGGATTCTTATTTACAAAACATTATCTTATGATGATTTTTTTCAAAAAATATGACCCTTTTCATATTTGCCCTGTATTTTGGGCTTTTTAGGGGTAGGGATAACTAATGACCAATAGATTTTACAATTTTGAGATTATATGTCTAATTCTTGCAGTTTATCTAGCTCTATAACATTAAACATTTTGATGAGTACAATTTTTAGCTATCTATCTAAATATTTTGTTTTTATAGAAAACTTTCGAAGAGAATGTTGAAAAATAGCAATTTTTGGGGCAAAAACTCAGTGTAAAGGAACTAATTTTTCAAAATCTTGTCAAAATTTGGATTTTTGGTAGTTTGAGTAATTTAGTATTTGTATTTTGATTTTTCGAGATGAATCAAATTATACCTGATAGGTTATATTAAACCTTTTTCTACCTTATTTCCACGTCTGCAATTTTGTAAAATAGTTGTAAGTATAAGTCTAAAAATGGCTGTATTTTTCGAAAAATTGCTTAAATCGGGCAATGAAGACCTCTTGATATTGAAATCTAAGGGTTCAAACTACATGAAAATATTTCATATATACTTTTTTTTGATATATTTTCATGTAGTTTGGTCCATATATGTATGTTGTTTGGTCCACCTAAATCCTATTTTCACTACCTGAGTCCCTGACTATTACTATTACAACGCTTTTTACTATTTTTTTCTTCAATTTAAGATTCTAAAATAAATCTAGAATAGATCTATCTCTTTGCATGACTGAATCAATTCATTTTGTAAGTATAGGACATAAAAATAATACTATCGGTATGCTGCATGTCAGAGTAACCTTTTACACAGGAATATATACCCAATGAGAAAAAATCCTTTTTCAATGGTTTTTTTTCCAGAAATTTGCTAATAAATTCAAAATGAACCTATTCAGAGTAGCTTTCTTGCTTACAGGTGTTTCTAATGTCACTACTTATGTCATTTTTTACAATTATCGATAGCAGGATTTCTATATCTTTCAAATGTCGTTACCAAATGTTTTTAAGATGGATACTTATTAATTCCTATATAAGTCTAACTGCTGAGTGCCAAAAAGTACGCTAGTTAATGAATTGATGTGCTAAAACGATGAGGACGCAAGCTCACCCAGTACAAACGATGTGTTTTGGTATAAGAATCAAATATTACACATTAATCATTAAGCCTGATTGTAGGCATTTTTCCTGGTCGAAGCGACGATTTTCGTTAAAAAACAACGTGTTCCACCATGATAGGTCGCGTGTGGTAGCATGCGAACATGACAACCGTAATCTTTGCCCTTTGCCACTAAAATGCAAATTGTTTCAAGTACATGTAGAAAAGGAATGGGTACATTTTTATATTATAGACTGCTATAAAATCCCATATTTTGTAAAATTAAATTGCGACTTTAGTGATATCAGGTCAGACATTATTATTTTCACCTCTCGTTCCTGTGTAGGCACGTAACTTCAAGTATTGATCTATGTTGTATTCTCGTTTTGATTTCTACGAATTTGGACTTTAGTAGCAAAGTTTAAAGATTACGGTTGTCATGTTCTCACGCGACCACACGTGACCTATCATGGCGAAACATGTTGTTTTTTAATAAAAATTGTCGCTTCGACCAGGAAAAAGACGTTTAGTGAAAAATGCCCCAAATCACGCTTAATGGTTTATGTGTAATATTTGATTCTTATACCAAAACACATCGTTTGTACTGGGTGAGCCTGCGTCCTCATAGTTTTCGGACTCAGTTGTCAGACTATAAATTATTGTTAGGTATTAGTTGAAATAAATGTTTCATCATTTGAACCAAAATTATGAATTTTGTGAGCGATTCTTTAGTATTTAAGGTTATTTTTCGTTAGAAAATCATAAAAGTTGTGATTTCAAAACATTGCACCACTTTAGAATTCCTCATCCCCCCAGGTTATTTTAGCATGGGATATGGGTACTATATGATAAAGTCAGAATTAATCTTACTGACGGAATGAGCTAAGTTTGTGAACATGCCCCTTTTCTAGCTTGCCTCCTCTACTAAGTGTATTGCTTTAAAGTTCCTGCACCATTTACACAATTTTCTTTAAAAGTGCTAGATGGGACTTTCATCATTTTTTTTTAGCATGGTCCTCATGGTGAATTGGCCGATATCATAACATAACACTATCTAACATGTCATAACAATAATGACATTTTCTTCTTCTTTTTCTAGATTATGGTGTAAAATTACAAAAGAAATTGAAAGACAAATACCTAACAACGATGGCAGACATCAACTGTAATCCTTTGAAACCAAGTGACACTAAATCAATTCATGAATTGTTTGTCAAGTTGAGTTTGTTCCATCACAAACCAGGTGAAGAGAAGAAAATGAAGCCTCTCCAACATTACCGTGACATCTTTGAAGACCAATCTGAAAAAGAAAAAAAGAAAAAAATACTTAGAATCTTGATACAAGGTACACCTGGGATGGGTAAAACCATATTTTCAAAACGTTTGGCTGTTGATTGGGCAGAAGGTAAAGAATTGTCAGAAAGGTTTGAAAATGTTTTTGTTTTGACTTTGAGAAAGGTAAAACCTGATCAAGCTGATCAAACTTTGAGAAAACCAACTTTGGTTGATGTTATCGCAGAACAAATGCTTCCATACAAAAGTACCCTTGTCAAACATTTAGAAACATATATTGAACAAAATGAATCAAAATGCTTATTTTTCTTTGACGGGCTGGATGAATTGAAAATAAAACCTTTAGAAATTGATAAAATGATAGAATGCGAATATTTGAAAGAAGCCTGTTTAATGATGACATCCAGACCAACACAGGACGAAAGTCTGCGCACAGGAGATATAGTAGACCAACATGCTAGACTAGAAGGGTTTGATGAAGAAAGTATGAAATATTTCATTGAAAGATTCTTTAAAGAAAGCATGACTGAGGAAGGTGATAATAAAAGCACGCGCCTATTCAAAGAAATCAAAACGAAAGGTTTGCTAGGTGTAGCAAAGATTCCATTGATTCTTAACATACTTTGTGTATTGTATAAAGAAGACAACAGATCACTTCCAAAAAATATGTCAAAGATCTATAAGGAATTGCAACGACGACTTTGTGAAAGACAGAAAGATAAAAAAACAGAAAACAAGGCAAAACTTGATGACATCTTGCCGAAATTGGGCGAAATGGCATTTAAAGGTTTGTTGATGGAAAACAATCAACTTTTCTTTGAAAAGGAAGAAGTCCGGAACAAGTATGGTGACGATGCATTGAAGGTAGGCTTGATTTGTACAGAGCAGACTTCAGAACAAAGATCAGAATCTGAGACTCAAGTCTGCTTTCTTCACAAAAGCTTCCAAGAAAGTGTATGCGCATACTACATTGGACAAGAAATAGCCATTGGCGAACAAACAGACAACAGTTGCAAAGAAAAACCCTGGGAAATACTCAAAAACAAAATGAAAACAAATGAAGACATTCATGAACAGGATTTACTCTTGCAATTCTGTGCAGGAGAATCTCAAAAATTAGCAGAACAAATTCTCGACTTTCTGGATGAAAAGGTGAATGAAACTGATCCAAAACTGATGGTCGTTTTAAACTCAATGGAGAAATTGTCACAAAAGGAAGATCTGTCGAAAGAAGAATTAGAAACAGTCTTTAGTTATGACAATAAGGTTGGAAAAGAAGTTGGATACATTCTAGATTTAGAAGCAAAGTGCCTGAATAACGTGGAAGAACCAACAAAAATCAGATCACATGCTGTCAATCAAGTCATTCGTGAAACTGAAGATGTGAAAAGAGCTATGGAAAGTTACACTATGAAACCAGAAAAATGCATTGTGACCATTTCAAATGACGAAGAATTAGAAGATTTAGTACAAAGTACAACGTCTGTGTCATGGATCAAACTGGAGGGTCAGTTTAAAACAGCTTATAGATTGACAGAAATAACTGTGACACTTTTACGAGAAATGTGTGACAGAAATGAGCATCAAGTCAGTGTCTGCATTGGAATGTGTAAGGCTGATTATGAAACAATGTCAAAGGTCATAGAGCTGTTAACAGAAAATGAAAAGATTAAGTACAAACTAGTCACGTTTGGAACTTACAACAACACCGACTATGGGAGAGAAGGGTGGGAGAAAGTCTCCCAATTATTATTAGGGATCAAGGATCTTATTGCCATGAATCTTTATCGCTGTGGAATCCCATTCACGGTCCTAGGGACAATTGGACAAATTATAAACGAAAACGCCGACACTTTGTTACAATTAGACCTTTGGGAGAACAATGGAATACGGGACCATTTTGATGAATTGAGTAAAAACATCAAACATCAATTATCGCTCACAGTCTTGAAATTGAAGGGGTCGTTGTATCCATCAGACACAAAAGCTTTGAGGAATTTACTCAAGAAATGTCCACACATTAAAGTCCTAGACGTTACAAGGTGTGAATGTGAGATTAGTCAAGACATCTTTAAACTGAAACCCACTCAAGTCCTAGAGGTCTTCCTTAGTCTGTTTTGGATTAGTAAAGACATTTTGAAAAATCTAAAAGAAATTCATATTTCAGACACAGTAAATGAAAGGACTAAAGAAGGACTAAATGTAGGACAAGTCCTGGAAAAGTTAGAAGAAGTTGAAACGCTAGAAGTGTTCACAGCATGCCATTGTCAAATAGATGATGCACAGATACAAAACATTCCCTTCAACAAACCTTCAAACCTCAGACAAATTTGTCTTGAAGATAACCACATTGGCTGCCAAGGCCTTAAGCATGTGTGTAAACATCATGAAATGTTACCAAAATTGGAAGAAATTCAACTAGGCCGGAATAGAATAGGAGATGAAGGGGGAGAGGTATTAATGAAACATCTAAAAGATTTTAAAAAGATGAGAAAAATTTGGATTTACAACAACCATATCAGTGAAAATGTGAGAACAAAATTAGAAAAAAAAGGTGAAGAAATCGGTATTGGCTGCGAGGTGTAAATGCTTCGGAAAAACATGTACTGAATTAAATTCTCGGCAAACATACCTTTAAATCAACTGCAAACAGTGAACCAATATGGAAAGTCTGCCCTATTGGTGTCAATCAGATGCTAAAATTAGCCAAGATTTGGTCAAAGAAACAACAAGTCACATATGAAGTATCATTGCCTGATATAAATGTCCATTAGTTGCTTCTTTAGATAGTAAACAAATATTAAGTCTACCCTCAAGTGTGTCTCCGATCCTTAAGACATTATTATTAAAGGTTTCTTGCAGCTTTCTCAAAGTCATTACAAGCTATTTCTATTTGGGTTTATGATTACTATTGCATTTCCAAGAGGAGAGCAGGCATACATAGTTTATTTACTGTACATTCGCTTATGCCTTTCATGACCACATTAGAGCAGTGTGCTAACACTGTCATGGGCTAATGAGAACCCAAACCATTTTGGTTTATACATCATGAATAATCTTGATAAGGTTGAGCATGGCTTATCTGGTAAAATGATGTCTTGTACTTATGTGTCAATTATAGTACTATTACTGATTATAGTTAAAATAAAACTTAGTCCGAATATGGATAGTTGCATTTTATTTGGCTAATTTTCGTAATATACAATTACATCTTCAGGCATTAACTGAAGTCAAAAATGAGAGGTTGGTTTATATACTGATTATAGTAGACTTTTAAATGTTGTTCTACAATTCAGCTTTCTCCTAAAACATTTTTGTGCAAATATAATTGAAAAACGTCAAAGGAGAGCTTACATGATACTTCCCCTACCCCTATAATATTGTTGAAAGTAGCAAAATTCGGGTGTAGTAACATAAACTGCACAAAATGCTACTTTCAACAATAATATGGGGGTATTTAATGTTATAATTTCCTGATATAATTGTTAGTATGTAACAAATCATGAGAAGGACTATTGACTTTATTCATAGTGAACAAGTAATGCACTAATGATTTTATCAATTATCATGTAATATAATAATGTAACATTATATACTTATTCTCATTCAACAAATGACAACAAATGACTTGCTCTAACATCTTGATACCTAAATTAGGATCAATATTTGTTTGTTTTATACTATTGACTTTTTATATACACATCATAATAGTTTTAAAAAAAACTATTGATCATAATTATGATCTGAAATGCTACATTGGTGAGATATCCTTTTTTTTGTCCGTTTTTTGTATAAATATGATTATAAATATGAATTGAAAATGTAAAGTCAGTACAATACTTAGGTACCATCTAAGACAAACTAAATTTTGATGTGAATACTGTTCATATAATGAAAAAAGCCTCACAAAGATTGCATCTTCTCAGGAAATTGAGTCACTTTAATGTAAGCAAGAAAGTTCTTGTATCTTTTTTTAATTCTCATATACTAAGTCTGATCTGTTTTAACATTGTCTCATGGTATCAAATTCTCAATATACACAACACAGCCAAACTAAATAGAATTGTTAATATAGCCACTAAGATTATAGGATGTCCACTGCCTCAGCTACAAGCTAGATATAACAAAGATCTTGTACGCAAATCCAAACAAATCACTCTTGATGATTGTCACCCTCTTTTTGAGGAATTTACAGTTCTACCTTCTGGTAAAAGGTATAGATCACTCAAAATTAAAAACAAACTGTTTCTAAATTCTTTTGTTCCAAGAGCAGTGATAAAACTCAATAGCTTAAAATGGTGTCATCTCAACAGTAACTGAATAGAATGTATATTTGTGTTTGACTCTTGATATAGTGTTTCCTTTGTAAAGCCTTTTACAACTGTCATTTATCACACCTGTGTAAGAAACTGCTAAAAACAAACTGACATTTTCCATAATGTCACGTCTGATTTTTATTCATTTTTGCTGTCTTTAAAGAAAATGATAAATATGTGCATTCTTATTATTTAAAAAAATCACAATTGAATATATATTTGTTTTCTTTTCTTAACCCATTCTAGTGTTCACTGCTTTGTCAAAAAAGGAAAAATAAAATAAATGAATATTACCATCTGCATCTTTTCACATATTTTCCTTTCTTCCAAACTAAACAAAATGGATCTCCAGTTATTCCCGTCTACTGTTTGATGACCTTGGCTGACCTTTGTTGGCTTTTCTATATTAGTTAATTAAATGGCTAAGGTTTTTGACCACTAGACTTTACCTTTTGGAATTTGGGATTTTATGTCAAATGACAACATAAGTGAACACTTGTACATCTATTTCGTCACTTGTTCATCTATTTAAATTATCCCTCAATTTGGATTTCTGTCAAAAAATGGGATAAAAAAAAAATAGCCAGCAAAAAATTGTTCCTAAATTACTTTGTAGATATCAAGCATTAAAATAAAATATTAAAATAAGGATGTTAGATCAGTGGAAGTTCTACTTTAATAGGTATGGGAGAAAGTAGAAAATTCCTTATTATAATCATTTCATGAACAATTAAGGCCTGGTATATTTGTAAGATGTGCCTTTTTTTCCAAACACTTTTAAATACGACACATGATGTTAAAATTACAAAAAACAACATCAGAATCAGAATTTTGCCATTTGTCGGGTGCAACATTATCTGGCTGGGTTAGGATTTTTCTGGGCCTATTATGGTGTTCCCTGGGTCAGGGACACAAAAGTTCACCCTAAAATGCTGCAAGACATATTGCTTGAGGGTGAGACGCAGAGCTAGGGTAGTTGTCCACTATGTTAAAGAAGAACTTCCAATTTATCTAACATCATTATTTTAATATTTTGTTTTAATGTTTGATATCTACAAAGTCATTGGGGAACAATTTTTTGCTGGCTAATTCTTTTTTAATCCCTTTTTTTCACGGAAATCCAAATTGCGGGACAAATTTAAAAAAAAATTGGACTGTGCGGGGAATGAACCCGGGCCGTCGGGATGACAAGTACAAAGCGTAACCCTAGACCATTTCGGACACATGATTTTTATATAAACTTAAAGCTTATTTATGCAATTAGGATTACTATTGACATCTCCCCCCGTTTTGATAGCGTCAAATGACGACAACAATGAACAGTGTTCAATGGTGATGTCATTTGACGCTATAATACAGGGGCAGAGGCTACACAAGGTTACACAAAAATCGCTCTAAAACGTATTATAACTGTTTTATAAAAAAAATCAACAGTATAGATTCAATATATGCTTCTTAGTTGGAAAATTATGTTTATTCAGTGTTTTAAATATATTGGAAGTTCTACTTTAAGCAATGACAAAAGCTGTTTTAGCATTAAATTCAGAATTCTGTCAAGATTCATGACGAAAGTTGAGATATCAACCAAAGGTGTTGCAAACATCATGAACAATAATTTAAAATAGCCACAAAAAAAAAAAAAAGGTTGATGACTGGTTGCAAGTGATCACTTTTCCATCTTCTTAGGATGCTGGCAGAATTTGTGTTGCATCAAGAAAAGGAATTTAGACTGCCCCTTTCAATGAAAGAGGTGAAGTGGTAACTTATTGGTGTTGACACTCGTTTCTAGAGTGCCAAAATATCAACAATTAACATAGGAAAACAGACACTTTTAGCAACCCCTGGCAGATTGGCTGGACCACTCCCTCTTCTAACCTCTGTACTTTGCATGTCAGCCATAACTTGGTACATTTTAGGGTATTTTCTTGTTGTCCCTTACCACAGAAATGTCCTAGTAGGGTTTATACGCTCTATCCCTTCTAGGAATATCACATGATCTAAAAGATGGGGCAGATATATCTGTAGACTAACTGTTTCCTACAATGATGCTATGAGAATTCTAGTACCTAGGTTCTTGAGTGCAAGCCAGATGTTTGCTGAATTAAATGTACCTGCATGCCAGGGCGTTATCAGAAAAT
>JAVSBT010443730.1:0-10414 GCA_033118115.1 Pharyngocirrus eroticus
AAGATCATCTTAGCGAGGTAGGGAGGGGGGTAATTTGAAAATGAGGGGAGTAATTTGAAAGTAGAGTTTCAGTTTACAGGGGGAGTAAATTGAGTTCGATTTCAATTTTTGGGAGTAATTTGAAATGGGGAGTAAAATAAATCTCTTACACCGGGGACTTTTTGCATGACATGCCAGAATGCAAATTACCAAACTATAAGTGCTATGCATCAGGCAATTAAAGCTCTCTTTAATAAGACAACACCTACAAATGTCAAAATGATATAAACATTCACTTTATGCATTCATGATAAGCGGCATCTTTTTACATAATCAATTTCTTGTTTACAATATCGTTATAAGACATGATTTCAAAGATATAAAATTGTGTACCATTATTACCATATGTATTGTCAGACCTGGCCTATGCCCTTGAAAAATATATAAATATATATATTTATATCTTTCAATATGAAGGTTTGATGACTTGCAAGTAAACAGCAACTATAATTCTGTATTGCATATTACCCCATTTTAACTTTTTTCCATACCACCAATCTCTTAAGAATTTACCTTGTTACGATATCCCATTGGATCAAAGAAGATAAAAACGATCACATGTGCTCATTGTTTACTTTGATGATTAAAGACAAAATAGGTCATCAACACAGTATTAGGACAACATCTACAAATATCAAAATGCTATTAACGTTCACCTTTGTTATGCAACCCATGATAAGGGGCATCATTTTACATAATCAATTTCTTTTTTACAATATCGTTACAGAGAAATGATTTCAAAAGACAACAAAGTGGGTATTATTACCATGAGTATTGTCCGCCAAAAAGGTACGTCCTTTTTTACTTCGCCATGTTTCAGCAAGATGACCTGGCCTATGCCCTTGAAGAATATATAAATATATATATATATATATATAATGACTCGCAGCTAAACAGTAACTGTTATTCTGTATTGTATATTTTTGGATCATATTCATTAATGGGTTGGAGTTTTATTTTTATAGCAAATGATTATCATTAATGTTAAAATGAATTGAATGAAGGAGGGTGGGAAACCTTCTTGGTTGGGGAAAAAGGGACCACTCCCTCTTTGTCCCAGACTGGGTGTATTATATTGATTTGGATAATGAATAATTTACTAATTATGAGACTGGTTTACATGACATTGTAAATACAGACCCACCTTAATTGATACCCAGTTTCAACGTTGTTCCTTACCACCGATCTCTTATGATTTGTATTATTTAATTATCAGGGAAAAGAAGTTGGCAATTGCATATTTTAGGTAGCAATAGATCATTACCTTACACTAATAGTGAATAAACTTAAGGTGAAGAGGATATAAAATTGGAGCCCTCCCCCCTCCTTTTCAGCAAAGTCCTATTCGACAATGACTACGCCCAGAATCCCAACCAAGCTTTTTTTATTTACTATTTGATATTGTATTCAAAGCTGTTAGATCTCGTGTCTAGTCTACATGATATTAGTTTACGAGAGTCTTATATTCAAGACCTTATGAGCTATAGTAGACTATACACAAGGATAGAATATAACCCAATACCATAGTTAGTCATCGATGATAACAAATCTAGTGATGAAAACGATGCAATAATATATTCCACATCAACAATTATACTTACGGTGCTCCTCTTGTCTAGTACTTAACAAACACCCCATGTTTGCTGCGTGCAAATGAACGTGAATTCAAAACAGGATGGTTTTGTGGTAGCTTTATTGATTGTTTCTACTTCTAGGCGCTGTAAAAATCAATATTTTACAGGTATGCATACATGTATGGATACAGATTTGCTGTTTGATTTACTGTTTTCAAAAGTAATCATTATACACAATATTATGGAAAAAAACTTTAGATTTTTTTAACATCATGAATTGGTATTGCTAAGTTCTTTAGTTGCCACACAAATGACCATATATTCCCATATAAAAAAAATACGATATCATTATTTGATTTTTGTTAAACTAAAAGACACGTTTTCAATGTTATGAGGTAATTTCAACAACCTCTGTAGATTTGGTCAGCAATGTAGCATGTATTTTCCTGACATCTTGCTCTGCTGATTTCATGTGGGCAAGTGTGTGATGAATCACTAGCTGTCTAGACATATAGGATGAAAGAAATTGATACGGCAAAAGTTGATTAAAGGAACTAGCTATAACAAGTTAAATATTGACATAAACAATAGTTAAGACAACAATATTTTTAACACAATTATTATATTTTTCAGGGAGTGTAATGACTTTTTGTCATATGTCTCATTCATGACACACATTTAACATATTGAGGGCACAGTAGATAGCAAAGACATTTGTTCTAGACGTATATTTATTCTTAAGACAAATATTCGCAGGCATTATTGTAATGCTTAACAGTTATATTGATTTGATATTCTTGAAACTTCTTTTTTTGTTTCAAGCTTTTCTTTGTACATTCTGATATAAACTCATGCGCTAATACAGTTTGATATTCATCTTTTTACACCAACTTTTAAGATAACATGTTTTTTGTGTATATGAAGTTAATTACATGATTTAACTTTTGATATAATCATAGAGGTCTCCATGGCAGATCAGCATTGAAGAAGGTGTTACCCTCTAAATAAAAATTGACAATGCAACACAATATTTCGTAAGAAATGTTATAAATATCATTGTGACATCAAAGCATTAGCATATTATGTACAGCAATATCTAAGAGACACTTTGATGCCTTCAGCTATGGAAGTACAAACATGTGCAATGACCTTTGGAAAGTCATTGCTCTCTTGGTAAGGGCAAATTTAAAAGAAGACATACCGTCTAGTACATACAGCCTAACTATATTATTATTTGATAGTATAGCAACTAACATGGGGCATGTAGGAATAACAAACAATAATCCGTAACCACTTTTTTTAATGTTCCTCTAGCTTGCATTTATAAAGCAAACACATTGATTTAATACTTATTTTATCATTTCAGATACAGAGCTTAACAAAATATGATATACCATTACCATATCCAACTGTATGGTATTCACTCTATGATATACCTCTCTTAAACTGTAAGCTGGTCTGAAATAAGTTGCATACAAACGTATTTCTCTAATGTCAGTAACCAACTTTACACAGGATAACTGCTTTTGTTTTAAATGAATAAATTTAAAACAAACTTGGGGACATATGCAATGTTTGTTTTTGAAATTAGTCATTGCATTTCGTTTTAATATTTTCCTTTTTTTAATGTGTGATGTAATCAATTAATAATGCTATCACCCTAAAATAGGTTTTCAAGGCATCATTCCTTGTTGATCATTTAATTAACCTCTTTTAAAAAAACAAAAACAAACCTAGGCCCTTTTAATATTCGGGTGATTGAAACACTTTAAATAGCCACACGATTAAACTTTCATTGCCGCTAATATCTTACAGGAAGTGGATAAAGCTCTCAAGGGAAAAACTTAAGGTCCCCTTTTGTATTCACAATTTGAACAACTTCATATTCCGAATAATATCATTATCCATCTTGTGATATAAATGCATATCGACGCCTTAGGATCATATTCACGTATTTCCAGTTTTCGGCTATTTCTTGGGGATTTCACTTTTCAGTAAGTGTAACCAGTATAATCTCATAAAATGAGTAAAAAGTATGATAATAGGTAACTAAACTTTTTCTTTTCAAACAAACTTATGCTTTCCTGCATTACGTTTCAGACACTTGTGCAGTAATAAGCCATTTCAGAACTGCTTGGAGTTCCCCTGCCTGAGTCAAAGGAAGAAGTGTTGTTAACACTGTGGGTTTCCAATGGTATTTTTAAGATTTCTAAATCGCCTTTTTCTAGCTTTATTTGTTCGAAAACTTCGAAAAGTGGAGTTGAAATCGATCGCCTCTCTCCGTCCTCGTAGAAGCTAAATAAATGTGTGGATATTGCTTCTACCTCTTGTGAATCTGCACTTGGTCTCGTAGTTATTGCAGAGCCACTGTCACCCGGTAATGCAAAATACGTAGTCATTTCAGCGTTAACTTCAGCATAGTCTGCTAAAACATCGTTGACCACCCTGCTTGGAACCGGACAAGAAGTCTCCGAACCAGCGGAGCTCACAATCATGCCCGTGAGTATAATCTCATTGCCTCCAAGTGTATATTTTGTTTGTTTATCCACTTCAATTATTTTACCCTGAGTTGTGCCTGATCCTGCACCCCATTTTTGTACCAGCACATCACGTAAGGCTGAATAATCACCTGCTATTGGTTCATATATAGACTTTATGTGAGCCGATTCTTGTCTTCTAAATAGGAGATCTGCATCCGTTCGTGAAAGTTCAAATACGGAAACTTCTGTTTGTCTCTGAAGGGAAGCAGCACATGCACCATTTTCTTCTACTTCCCCATTCAATGCTCGGTTAAGATGAATTTGAAGCCAAAGTTTCCCCAGCTCTATGCTTACTGTATCATCGACAGTAGCCCCCTTAACATATGTGATGATACGTGCATTAGAATGGTCTTCTCCATGGTTACACGTTAACAGATAACTTTTACCCATTTGTATAACAAGCATGGTAGCTGTTTGGGTAGATGTTCCATTAATTTTTAGTGCCGGATAAATATATTTGTCAGCAAAAAGGGTAGGAATTATTGTTAATTCTACTATATAGATTAGCGACATGACATGACGCGGTTCACCCATTTCTTCATTTTTGAGAATTCCATGGATGAATTTTTTGGTTTTGCGTTTTGCCCCTTTCCTAATTTCCACTTTAAGCATCATGGTCTCAAGCAAGAGGCCTGTCGAAATAACATATTCTTGCCTGCAATTTTGGAAAGAAAAGGAGTATGTCTTTTACCAAAATTAAAGAATAAATCAGTTACAATTCGTATTTTAAAATACACAAACTAAATGATGGCTGTGAGGTAAGTATTTTATAAGAATGAATGTATCAAGAAATATTCAGAAAAAAATAAAGTTTTGTTTCCTGTTGAGCGTCCCCAGCCAGAGGTTTTTTTTTTTTTTAATTCTTGCTTGAACAGTTAGTTATACGCATATACACGATTAAGTGATCACAAGGAATAAGAAGCCTAGTCAAATCTAGCAAATACATTTATATTATTGTTTTAAAATGTCGAGTGTGATCTATTAGTCAGCACTCCAAGGCTTGCTATCTTGCATATTAAGGTTTACAATATGTTGAAAACATAAACAAAAAGAAACAAAATGCATTTATGCATAAAGTCAACACTCCAAAATCTGGTTTTGGATTAATAGTAATGTTGAAAAAAAAAGATTGTCCTCCCTCCCTCATGACTTTTTTTTCAGCCATGAGCTCAACAGAAAACATTTTTTTATTTTTTTTCGGCCTTATGGCAGTTGAAAAGTTGGGTTCGACAGAATAATTTACATGTATTATGTAAAAGCAGCTATTTTTGCTATAAAACTTAATTATGTATAATCTGATTAAAAAAGTACCAACAATGATTTTTACTTACTTAATTAGCCTATCTTTTAACAATTCATTCAAAGCAACTACATTCCTCTCAGCATCTTCTTTGGATCCATGTGAAAATGCATCTAAATAATGATATGTTAGAGAAGTTCTAATTACATGCATGGTTTTGTTAATATATTAATTTGTATTGGTTGTTTGATTCATTATTTTGTTTTGTTTAATAATAGTGTAGGAGTTGATTTTATTAGATATGATGAGTATAATTACTTTAATGTCAAAATAATATAGTTCTATCTGATCAGATAAACCATAACTATATACCTTGTGAACAAAATCCAGAATCCGTTGATGTACGTTCTGGACGGTGTTCTGGGAATAACAAAGAAAATATAATTAATGCAATAATAGACGTGCTTTAAAGTGTGAGTCCAGGGGTATCATTTGTATCATTCAAAAGTAATTTTTATGGCAATTCATCGATGTAAATGTTTATTCCTCGCACTGCAATTAAGTTTGACATTTGCATTTTCATTTTAAAAAAATCGCATAACTCTTTTTATTTTATAGGGTGTTTTATAGTCATTAAAACAGACCCCCAATTCGCTAAAACCCCCAAAACAACTACGTGATTTGACGCATTCCCTACGCATATTACGTCACAAGTTGTACGTCTCGATCGCTTACAGATAAAAAATATCTATTTTTTACTGCAAGATTAAAAAATACCAAATTAATTGACATATAGACAACTAGCGTATATTTAGATGCGTTGACATGGACAACTCTTTGACGTCTTTCAAAAACTTGTTGTTCTAGTTAGAGCGCGTTTGCAGCTGGAAAAATCCAACGCTTTATTACGTCACAAGATGTACGCCTCGTTGTTGTCAGCATGCTAAACATAGCGATTTGGGGGTTTGTTAAAATTACTAAAAAACACCCTACAAGATAAAAAGAGTGATGCGAATTTCTTTTAATGAAAATGCAAATGTCAAACTTAATTGCAGTGCAAGGAATAAACACTCACATCCCTGAATTGCCCTAAAAATGACTTTTGAAAGTATATTTATTAGTATTTTAACTCGCCTAGTTCTTTTATTGTACCCTTTTTACCATCAAAAGTATATATTTCTTGGTGCTCAGCCTCATAAGCTCCACATTGGCCAAAGTAGAGGTATGGTGAAATCCACTGTTCTATCCTTGAAGACCGAAGGACAGGGAAAAGGAGATTGTTGCCATTTTTTTTCAAAGGGACTTATGAACGATAGTGAACAGCTATCCAATAAACACAGTAAATGTTGGTCACTGATGGATGAAAATAAGGCAATATTTGTATTTAAAGGTATAGTCCACTAATCCTTTAATGATGAGTGGCAAATAGCAGCTATATATGATATAGGCTTAGTGTATTGGCTAGTTCACTATGAAGCTGTTGACATTTTAACGAGAGTTCCAGCAATCTTAAAGCACTCGAAACAAAAGTGAGGAATTGGTATACCACTACCCTATACTTTA
Source organism: Pharyngocirrus eroticus (assembly GCA_033118115.1). Taxonomy (NCBI): domain Eukaryota; kingdom Metazoa; phylum Annelida; class Polychaeta; family Saccocirridae; genus Pharyngocirrus; species Pharyngocirrus eroticus. The sequence continues at coordinate 6,957 of JAVSBT010443730.1, forward strand.
TCCCACAAACTCTTAAAGCTAATCAGGCTTTTGGATCGAGTGCTTTAAAGCGATTCTGAAAAAATATCTGGTTTTGAACATGAGGGTTGTTTGAAATTGTAGAGGCTTTTGCAAATTGAAAATTAGTACTGTATAACATTTGAGTGTTGAATGCTTGGTTATTTTTTTCTAGGTCAAATGAATTAAATTATGAGTAATTATAGTGGCTATAGATGTTCTGAAACCATAAATATACATTTCATGCTATCAATATTTTTTTGAAGTTATAACATTTTGACAAAGACTCGGGCATGCTAAAAGAAGCTCATATACTTTGAAATGCTCTTAAAGATAAAATGTAAATTCATCAACTCCTTTTGAAGTCCCTTTGCTAGTAGCTGGATTGTTTGGTATCGAAATTTAAGAATAAGAATTCTATCAATGTCTCATATACTTCACTTGAGGGATTCAATTAGCAATGATGTATGCACATAACCTCTCTATAACTTGTAAGTCCCTATTTCTGACCGTAGATAATTACAAACGAAGTATTTTGTTTGTTTTGTCGCCTTAATTTGTAACAATTCTAACATTTTATAAAACAAAATGTATCAATTAATTTTTTTTTGTCTCACTTGCATATCCATTGACCTACCTACCAATCCATATTGTTTTTTTGTATATTTGTGATAAAAGATCCAAAACATACTATTTTTTTTCTTCATCGTGTTGGATTGATTCACACGTGAACATGCCTCTTGATCTAATGTGACTTCCATTGATCTACCAAGGCACCTGTTCAGGCATTCCATTGTGTAAAGTGTAGGCTAGAATAGAGTAGTTAATGATTCATTTAATAGTAACATAATATGGCAATATTACTAGATTTAATGGAGCTACTTCTTCTCTTTTAACTGGTTTATTTTATTTCTATTTGTAAATAGCAAATGTCTTATTTCACCAGGGTCCCAACAGCATTGTCAAAACAATCCACATGAAAATGAAAGACGATTTAGGAAGGTATTATCAATATCTGTTGAAAGTTTAAAACAAATAATTAAAAAAGAGATTTGTACAAAAGAGATTATATTTGAAAAGCTGCTCAGGTGTATTATATCAAATAAAACGTTGGTTCACAGTTTTAATTCCTTAGAAGAACTGTTTTTATAATTCTTTTGTGAAAAAATGTCATGGTGGTAGTTTGACATCTCTATCATCTCGAGTTGACATGATTAATGTCATCGTGATGTTCAATCTGTTCACTTCTACGTAGTTGATGAAACAAAACAATTTAATTCAGTTTTTGAAAGTTGCATCCTTCTACTACTATCCCAAAGTATTAGTTTTCCAACAAATAGCTATTAACAATTTTAATTACCCTTTAAGATGGGCCCTTTTTTGGAAAAAAGAGCAATAGTCTCTCTCAGACCCCCATAGAAGGGGGGGGGGGGTGTCATATCCCCATAACCATATATATCTGGAGGCAAAATAATATCTGGGTGATAATAGTTTTACCAACGATGGTAAATAACATGCAAAATATGATTAGATTTGGCTGACCGCCGTGTTCCGTGTTTTTTTGATATTGCCTGGTTTTCTCGTGCAGTGCCTCTTAATTGCTTAAACTTCCCGGACCTTTTTGGACCAGTAAAAGTATATATTTATGTTTTTAGATACTTTATTGTGTCTTATCAGCATCAACTGAAGGTCCTTTTTACAATTTATAAAAAAAATGATTTTTGCGTCAACTCCTTAAATTTTTAAGTTATGGCCCTGTCACACTACAACGTATTAGATAACTTAGCCCAACCTGTGACTAAGGAGCTATAATGAACTCTTTGATATGGCTAGCAATCTCGGCATATGCCAATTTTACGCACAACCCTCATGACGCATGTCCAATTATCACGTGGTTTATGGTGCACCTATCTTGTGTCATAAGAATACGCAAGATATAGGTTAGAAATAAGTAACTCGTAGGTTATTAATGTGTTATCATAGATGTCTTTTGAGACAGTATTTGATTGTTTTGTATTTTGTGAGAGGGTCCCATGGAAGATCAGCAATACTGAATGGGTAACCACTTGAATTGAAATTTTCAATACAGACGTACAACTGAATGGGATGTTAGCAAATTCAGATGTCGCCCCTGATTTATCTCCTGCACCCTACGCCAGTTATGCGCACTCTAGATAAGGTTTAGGCTTATTTTCAATGATAGAGACCTTGCAAATGTTTCATTCACGCAGTTGTCATCAGACTCATCGATATATAAGTCGAATGCTGTATAATTATAAAGCCACTGGTCTAAAAACAGAAAACTGTGTGAATGAAACACGTGCACACTATTTATCTTCGGAAATAAGCCTTTTCGTAAACTTGATTGCGAATGTCAGTGGAGATAAATAACAGGCGACATCTGAATGTGCGGACATCCCAAACTTTAAGACTTTGTTGAGATGCAAATATATATGTTTATTTTAAAGTACATGCATAATAACTTGGCAGTCATTGTTTATGAAAAGGTTGCCCAACCATGTTTTCACCATATTTTTATTCTAACCTTGCTACATAATTTATTCGAAACAAGCTTATGTCTTTTCAATCTCACTACATATGTTTATTGTTTTTTAACAAAATAAAACCTCAAAACAATATTTATAAAAAAAAAAAAACTGTGTTAACAGTTAGGTAGGTATTTATAAATTGCATTATGTTGGCAGCTATAGAATATATTGAACCGAGATATCATGATGTAAGTTTGCTAATTTGCAACTATAACGAAACCCTAAATTCGATTAATTGTTGTTATGTGATATCTTGAATATTGAAGAAATCCATTTTTAATTTGTCATGTCATTTTATCTATTTATTTTCATTTTGCACAAAAGAAAAATGATTAAAAGAATGATACGGAAAGGACATAATGAATTGGCAATAACAACATATATCATCTTTTATTGATGTGTATTGAGCTTCAATTTAAATAAACAAATGTTTAATATCTCTTTGTATCATAAATGGTATTAGGTAGCCTTGTATCAAAAAATTGAAAATGACAATTAGGTGCAATTATTTCGTTTCAGACCTACCTGTAATATTGTAATATCCAAGCTCTGTTGTTTGCCTATTGTCTATTCTTCTGAGTCTTATGACAAAATATGTTTTTAATACCAATATTCAAAGCATTGATGCAAGTTTATGGAATTTGAATTGTTGTAAACCTTTTTGAAAGCTCTTAAACGGGCTTATTGAATATCGACAGTCTAGAGCAAAAATGGCCTAAGTCATTTTTTGACGTTCTTATTTCACCCGATAGTGGGCATTCATATGGAGCTTCATCGATATAAAATATGTCATTCATATGGAAAATTTTCCTAATGAATGCATGTCGTAGGATTGTGGAAGTTTCCTTCACTCGAGAGTGCTCGACTGAATGAGTATATGCACAATGTGTATAAAGCACTGAATATGGGGGG
>JAVSBT010443951.1:0-10412 GCA_033118115.1 Pharyngocirrus eroticus
AAAAAGAAAAGTTGAAACGCGAATTTTACCCTCGGTCGGGTCCAACGATCTACAAATCAATTTGGTATGGCCTTATCATAATTATACTAAATATATATAGACTTCTAAATGGTTTCTTTACTAGTACTGTTATTTTAAGTGTATTTTTCTCTTTTTTTGTTCTGTATAATATACTGTAATCAAGTACTATTATTAAGATAATTTTAATCAATAATTCATTGGATGGAGATAGATTATTATTAAATACACAAATAAAGATTGTTTTTTTCAGAATCAGATACTTTATTTTAGAAATAGTTCCTGTTTATCCATATATTATTTTACCAATATAAAATAGAATCAAATTTCTAGTAAAACATTTGATAACAGTGTGTATTTGAAATGTACATGCATTATTTACCCAATAAATATCATACGAAATGTCAATCTCCTATGAATCAGAATCAACATCATGAAGTATCTAAAAAATAACATGATTTCTAATAGTGCATTTTACAAGGAAACAACATACTATCTTTGATTTGTTGCCAGTAACACGCCATATTAAATTTATCTTTTAATTTCTAGACAGTTCCATCAATCATAAAATGGTTCAATGCATTTCAAACAGACACATGGACCCCCGTTGAGGGCCAAAATTTCATTTAAAAAAAAGGTGGTAAGTGAAATCAAACTTTTGGCCAAATAATTAGAAAGTCTCTGATTAGTATCTTTTCAATAAAGCCTATGACAAATAATTTTCTATGTATAGCACAATTTACATGTGGGCAAAATAATAAATTACGTAAACTTGTATGCTCTATGGAAATATATTTTATTTTACCACTACTACTACTACTACTACTACTACTACTTATACTACTACTAATACTAATACTACTTTATAAAAAAAACAATGATTATAAAAAGTATCTTCTGTTGGCATTCATAATAAGACCTAGGATCTAAATTTTGAACAATTTTGATTATTAAAACGAAATATCTAAAGTTCCAGGCAATAATTATAAGAAAAAGGTACACTGTCAGCTAAAAATACAAATAAAACGAAACTTTGAAATAGCAAAGTAGTTTGAAATAATGACATAATTATGCAATATCTTATAAATCACCAATTCAAATAAGGTCGCTAGAAAAGATTATCAATTGGTTCTTTAGTTATAAGTATAACCAGAACTTCCTCATAATTTTATAATGGTACATGTATATATACTGCTGAGCCATATACCCTGTAAGGAACAAAGCATTTCAGTGTACTGTCACACTTACTTTAAACAAAAAGGCATACCTATTCCATTTTATAGTAGATTTTCCATGTCAAGGTCCATTTTAAAGTCCCTATAGATTAGATTGAATTGCATTTTTGTTACACTTTTAGGAAAAAAATATTTCTTATGATATGCATGTATATTGATCATCTTTAGAAAGATTTATGCCACAGTTAATCCTTTTAGGAAGTTTTTACATTTAAAAACCTTGGGACTATGATCTTGTAATCTTCTACAATAATGCTGTAGTGTAGCCCGCACATTGGTTCTTTTATAACATGTTCCGAATAAACAAAGTTTATTTGCAACATGTTTATTCATTACACTTGTTATAAACACGAGTTTTACCTGACTATATAGAGAGAAACATGTTGGAACAGACAAATTGAGTAAAGGGACCAAAGTTTTGAATCACTTTAATTCTACGAGGTTTGATGCGGCAAAGTCTTAAAGCACTTTAATATAATCCGATTGTGAAATCATTATTCATATATTTGAATTGGATAAGGGTAGAATAAAAATGCCAAGGATAGTGGCACGAGCATAACCAGAATCGTTTTTATCATGATCATTTGTTAGTACATAATATATACAATACTATACTGTATGAAATTAGAATAACACAAAGCAATGAATATATTAGTTTAGTTCATCAAATACATCAAAATACATCAGAGATGTTATGCAAATATTGAGCAGTCACTGTGATTCAATGGTAAACACGTCTAAGTTTTATGACGGTTGACGATGGATATATACCAATGAGTTTAATACAGTCACCAGTTTCACAGCCATATCTACCGTTCATGTTATCATAATAATCGCAACGGCTTCTATAAGGTTTATACCACCATCCTCCATTATCTCCACAATTATAACTTCCGGTAAAATCCCTATCATATGTTGAAAACTTATAACCAATGGAATATGCTAATTGTGAACATGCTGCACCATGCTTTGGTAACATAGCTTTATAGCCATCTTCTTCCGAAAATATTGAAAAATATTTGCAATTTCCAAACTTTAGGCTATTCCCTTTTCTTGCTTCAACGTAAAGATAATATTTTTCCCCCAGAGTCATTGTACGAATCTTTTCATTTCCAAGCCAGAATTCCCCATTTAGGCTTAGATCCCCAAAACCTTCTTTGTATTCGTCCCAGGATCTGTTAAAGTCTACACCACCCCTGTGTCTCTTCTGTATTATGTTCCAGCCAATGTCCCCGTCTATTGCGTATTCAAACTCACACAATATCTGGTAAGGTTTTGACTTTCTTTGTTGTATTGTGTAGATTCCATTGGTTGTTTGGCCTCTGTCTGCAATGTCTTGACAGTCTGAAGAGAATGACATTGCAAAAACACTGTTAAATGTTAATAATCATCTAGGCATACACATGGGATTAAAATATTGGAAACTCCTTAATCTACAATGACCTTAAGCCCCGTTTTCACTGTGTGGCTTGAAAGTGACGTATAAGTTGCCATTCTTAAAAGCGTGACCACAGTCTAAACAAAATTGCAATTTGAAAGCTTTTTGTTTCTATAGACATTTTGCAATGATTTATCACAAAATTGAAATATAAAAGAATACATTATCATAATAGAAATGAAAACATCTTACCGTATGGATATCTAGTCTGATTGTTTGGCAATGTTGGTGTTGCAGTAGGTTTATTTTGTTTCAGAAGTTCCACGTTGTAGATGATTTTCCTCAACTCGTCTGTTACCTGTTCACCTGTGTTGGATGATGGCTGGTTTGTACCACATTCCACCTTAACCAGATCCCCAAGGTCACCAACATTCTTATTCATATCTGCAATGACCTTGTCTAGGTCACCAACCTCCTTCTTTATATCTTCAATGGCCTGATCATTGAGAGTTTTGGTTGATAGGCGACTGGCACTGAATTCTTGTCTTACAACATTTCTAAGGTCACCCAGTCCCTTTTTGATATCTTCATTCTAAATCAATGTAAACAACAATGATTAGTATCTTGCTCAATGCCCAGTCCCTTAAAACCCTTTATGTATAATATAAAATATGCTCTGTAGGAACCTAAATATATACAATGTTCTTACTCGTTTATTTCAAATACGATTCATAAACAAAGAGGAGTGTCCGTCATATTAGAAGGGAGTGTTTAAAGGGATACTGTCTGCAATTTGATTGTTACATTTTTTATCCTTTTTGTCTTAAGTTATAGCGATCGGTCTCGATTCATTATTTAATAAGTGTTTACCATGCGAGAATAAGATAGAGAGACGCTGGGTAATAATCTTTTTCCAAGTGTACAAAAAAAGAGATTTATCGGAACGTTATCGGATATTTTGCAATTTTATGATCTTTGTCAGACTAGGAGCTGTAAATGTTGCAAGTTTACAAAATGTTAATAATCGCGGTCTTCCAAAAACACTTTGAAACATTTCCAATCAACATCATTGAAAATGTTCATCGATGAGAGAGTCATGAGAACAACATTATAAGTGTAAATATAGACCACAGAGCGGAATTATAAATTAAATATTGATCAAGACCGGGTATTAGCTGTGGTCGTAAATAGGTTGAATTTGCGTACTCAACGTTAAACTACACTGCAGAGTTGAAAACAAGAATATTTGTTCTTGTCAGCTGGCACATTGTAGTGAGTTGTTATCTCATAAGTCGAATATATTTCTTAAAAAACTTGCTTTTGGGAGCGGACTAACAACCAACCAGTATACGACTATGGTTTCAGCTGGAGATAAATTACAACTAAAACTCTTCAGCTGTGATTCAGTAAAAATTCAAAGATGTATTCCATTCGGATGTATTATGAAATACAAAGTTTATGGTAACTTTGATATGGCAGTCCTACTGTTCAAATGGACAAGTGCGATTCCAAGAATCGTGAGACCATCATTAAATCTACATTTGATAAAACTGAGTCTTGGAGTTGTTGTTGGTTCAGCTATTACTTTTGCAGCGTTTTGCCGTTAGAGAAACTATCTAGTAGACTTATTTATTGAGAAATAACTAATCCACTCATATCTAACATCTAGATGGTGCTGCTAACATCAAGATGGTGCTACTCTTGGTGGTACCTTAATGTACTATTACCTTCCGTTTCAACCGCAAGGCCAGGTACGGATTGGGAAAGCTAAGTTCACACCTGCCTTTGTTTTAAGACTCGCCCCTGCATCACCTTTCCCAATACATAAAACTCTCTCTAACCAATTTGATCCTAGTCATACTAAAATATGTCTCTCTTGTCGTAGGTCAGGTTTTGACGTGTATTCTTGACCGGAAATGACACGTAATCTTTATCCGATTACTTTAGTTTGTACCACTACCAGTGATTAATGCAGAATTTGCACTGTTTTTAGGACCTCGAATTGCAATAAAAAGTAAAAAAATACTTACATATGATGTCAGATATGTCAATGCAGAACATACATTTTGCTCGTTGGAAGAACTTTGGCCATGGACACCCACCATCACATAAAAAGTGACAAAAAGAGGTAAGAGAGTCTTCATCCTGATGAAATGAAAAAAGAGATTTCTGTATTAATTTTCAAAACTCGCCCAGTTATTATACTTGTACTTAATTTAACTTTTTTTTGAACTTAATCTCAACAAAGTCTAAAACGATGATGTAACCTTGCTTTCTCGAAGCCAATTTGATCTAGATCTTACGATCGCGATATAAGCTAAATAGCTTTGAAATTTTGGCGTCTACATCTAAATCAATTTACTCAGTATATTAGATTTGTGCTGGATAACTTTTTTATTTACATTATTTTGTATTACATTCACTTGATGTTTTTCAATCTAGGTATGGATTTCACTCATGGCGTTGAACATTTTAAATCTTAGAATGACAGTTTCATACTTCATATATTATTCAAGTGAACACCGCATTAACTTTTCAATTTAGACTCTGTAAACTTTTCCTTATAAAACAAATATTCAAACAATGTGTATGAAAACAGAAATAGATAAAAGAACAATACTTTATTTCCTTTCTCCTAACAAAACAACATGAATACGTGTCTTCCTGTTTTACAGGAGTTGAAAAAATAGAACAGAACAATACTTCATTTTTTCTTTACAACAATACGTGTGCGTAGTCTTCCTGTTTACTTGTAAAACAAACAAAACAAACTTTTCCCTTTTTAAAATATGAAAGTATAAAGTACGTTCAAGCAATTGATTTCCCTTTTACAAACTTGTCTTTGCAATTCTGCCTGTTTATAAAGGTCAATACATATTTTAAAAGAAAAAAATCCCTTTCACCATAACAGTATTTCCTGGTTGAAATAGTTGACCAAATATCCAGACACGTATCAACAAAGTTTTGATCAACAAAAGTGAAAGCTTCTTAAAAAACAACTGTGCACAATTTAGATATGCATTCCTCAAAAAATTCAAAGAATGTATTTTGATACAAGTTCTCCTATTCATACAAAAAGGTAGGATATACAGTACAGAACTACTAAATGTAGGAAAATATTCTAAAGACCTCTTTAGTTTTATACTATCTGCCATTTAGGAATTAAACACACCAATGCGATTTTATACATATGCTTATCATCATTATCTCCCTTTGTTTTATTATCCATGCAATATAAATATAATTTGAACCATTTTCATTTCTATAATTTTTCTTTCCACTTAAGTACTCATTGGTGATCATAACATTTTGTACTGTATCATTTTATTCTTGTATGTCTTAATGTACTTTGTTTGTTCACGTTCATGCATATATTTGTTAAACGAGCATTTATTCCAAAATTTCCCATAGAGGGATGATTAAAATTTATTATTATCAAGGTTACCTATCACCTGTTACCTCTTTGTTTTTATGCTAACGTACAGTTTAATATTATGTAACAGTGGAATAATGGTAATTTCACCTCGTGGGGAAAAAAATATTAGCTAAAACATAGCATTAATGTTAAGCCTTATTATTTACGTAAAGGAAAGTAAATCAATTATCAAAACAAAATAAAGGAGTAATCTACTTTTTAAAATGTTTAAACAAAATCGAAAACGTTGTCAGCGTATAATCCTATATACGACTGACCAATTTTTTCAAGTCAAACAATCCAACACCAACTAATTAATTTGGAAAGGCCCAAGAAAAAAGTTATCAAGTTCGATTCCCACATAAGGTCGACAGATTATTTTCTGTCGATTGCAATAATTATAGGTTTTACCCTGATGATAAATTCGTTTAGTTTGATATATTTAATTCAAGATTTATTTGTATATTTCTGTACAAACTTAGACTAGCAACATTGATTCTTCTTACCTTTTTGATTAGTTTGTTGAAGTTTGTCTTTAGTGTTTCAGCAGCCAGGCTAAAGAGGTCAAATCATAGAGATCTTGGCTTTTTATATGATAATTTGCTCACGTGACTTTGAGCATGTAAAGTAATGTTGCAAATCCAAGTTAATTATACCATAACCAAACTTCATTTAGAATTAGCCCTTATACAAATAAAGTCTCGTAAAGAATGTGTGTTGTTCTAATTCCACCATAAATGTTACCATTAATTTTGTATTTTATGGTTATATTTCATACATATGAATATTTTTATGGAACTATTTTCTTTAAGTGGTGCTGTGATTTAAGCATCAATGCTATTGTTGTCATGCATGTATGAATATTTAGATGATAATGTGCAATTAGGCTATGTATGAACAAATGATAGGTCCAGGTAACTCTTTATTTAATAATAAATGATAATTTCTCATTATTGAATTGGAAAGACAAGACCTAGAAGGATTTTTGAAAAACTTATAACAAAGTCTTGCTTATGATTAGTACTAGAAGGGTGTGAATAAGTTATCAATAACGAAATTGTAATTTTTATTGTAAGTATCTTGTAACAAAGTCTTGCCTATGATTAGTAGAAGGGTGTGAATAAGTTATCAATAACTAAATCGTAATTTTTATTGAAAGTATCTTATAACAAAGTCTTGCCTATGATTAGTAGAAGGTTGTGTAACATTAGTTATCAGTCAAAAACAATAAGGCTATCTGAGTATAAAGGAAGAAAAATGCATTGAAATGGTACGGTAAGAAGACACATGTAAAATCAATAAATAAAACAACATATTTCACTTATCTTGACTATTTCAAATATACCGCCAACCCACATCCTATTGCAGACCATCCAATCACATTTGATATATTCTCAAAAATACAACAAACCATTCTGCCGCATATGTATTTGAAATAAATAATTGAAATATCAAGCATCACATAATTTTATTCCTGAAAAATTGTCTTGAAGATGTTCCTAAAAAGACTGAGTGCATGACACCAGAGGTCGTGCTTGTATCGTTTTTCAAACAAAATAGAGACTCACAGAAGACAACATTGATTTACCAGGAGCATGTAATCAATTCTTTTTCCTACTAGGAATTTATTCTGATAAGAATCCAAATTTAAATGATGAAATAAACATTCCATGAGATTGATAGATATAGATGCCAACACTTCAATGGTGTTCGTTGTTCTGATGAAAACAAGCTGTTCCAAAGATGCTGAAAATGAAAGTCCTTGGTAGATTGTAGATGCAATTGATAATATGCCTTAGCAAACGTCACAATGGAATGTTATAAAGTATGAATGTACATGTATTACATAATAAGCATTCTGACTATGCCAAATCGCCAGTAGAACATAATATCGTCCTTTCTTTAATTTTCTCTTTACTCAACTGAAAAACTGCCCTAGCCAATCTACGTTTCAATCGCTCACACTTATTGTCATCAGGATAATGACAGCCTTTGTATTTCACCACTAGGTGGAAGTGTGGTGAAATAATAGACTGTCCCAATATGGCTGAGTCTGTACCCAACTTCATTTCTGTTCAGTACTGGCTTCGATTTTCTTCACCAGAAGGCTTCGTTGTTCTGTGGCATTCTCTTTGTAGCACTTTTGCTTTTTTCGCAGTCTATTGTACAGTTATTGATGGCAACATGATCAGTTATTGCGGAATTATTTTCTATGTTCTTGGAATGTTTGCGTTAGTGCTCTAGTATTATCATTTTCCTCTGTTATTTCCACTTCTTTTTTTGTGTTCTTTAATTCTTAAGATCAAATTTTCAGTTGTGTAAGAGAAAATTAAAGAATTGATAACTATTACCAACGGTATGAATCTATTTAAAGATTGTCCTTTCTATTAGGTGATCTTTTTTAATATGAAGTACAAATGGTTTTGTATTTGCAATTTTTTAACTTGTTTCTGATGTTGAGTGAATTACATGTAGTCTGAATTATGACAATGTCACACTAAATACTATGAAGGCTGAAATAATGCAACTTTCAACTGTGTTTAGTACTGCTTTTTATTGAATAAGATATTCAGGTTGACACAATAAGTTAATGTTATTCGAATTTTGTATACAAAGGGTTTATTTTATTTGAAAATATTTGTAAATTTATACCTCTGCCATGAACATTCGATTTTTTCAGTGAAATAAAGTCTGACCAAGGTGAGTTCTATATCTTGCAATACCCATGGATAAACAAAGTATACTCAATTTTTCTATTTGCAGAAGTTGGGGACTGAATCTACCAAAAGGAACACTCAATAATTTAGTAGATGATATTAAATATTTTCATTGTCTACATATATGTAACCTCAAAGTTGCCTGTACCAATTAGAACATTGTATTTATCCATAGCTCAAGTAATAACCTGAATTGTATAATATCACAAGATATAATCTTACAAGATTCAAACTTGTTTTTTTACACAAGAAATTAGGATACACATGATTAAATCTAGATTTATTGTTGCTGCCAATACACCTTTAAGTACATTTCCCATGATACTACAACTTTATAATTATAGAGTCAGTACTAGAATATCTAAAGATTATTTATTTAATCCAACTTAGAAAAATATTAGACCATTCATGCTCTTCACCTTATTTTAATCTGACCAATCTAAATGAGATTGAAATAGTAAAAGAATGTAACAGTCCTGTATTTTTCTCAAAATGTTCTCAAATGTTTATGTTCCTGATTTTCATGAGAGTGAATGTTGGATATTTAAGACCATCGATATTCATACAATCAGTAGTGTCACAACCATACAAACTATTCAAAGTACCATACGCATTGCATCCAGAGTAATGTGGATAATACCACCAGCCCCCTGCATTTCCACAGTTACTACTACTTGTTTCATCTCTATCATATGTACTAAACTTCTTACCATTCATATAATTCATCATGCTATTTCCTGAAACATATTTCCCAACTCTAAACTGATACCCATCGTCTTCAGACAGAAGATCAAAGTAATTATATGTTCCAACTACTACAGTGGTGTCCTTTCTCCCTTCAAAGTGGAGAACAAATTCACCTCTGATAGTAATGTTGCGAATCTTTTCATTTCCAAGCCAGAATTCCCCATTTAGATCCCCAAATCCATTCTTGTATTCATCCCAAGATCTGTTAAAGTCTACAGCACCCCTGAATCTTCTTTGAAGAACATGCCAACCAACGTATCCATTCTTCGCATATTCGTATACAAAATCACAGTAAATTTGAAATGATTCAGCACGCCTTGGTTGTATAGTATAAACTCCACTAGTTGTGATTCCTTGATCAGCAATATCTTGACAATCTATAAGAAAAGGATTTTTGAAACAATGCTACATCTTTGTTACTTCGTTTAATGTGTTACTTCATTAAACATGCTGCTGAATTTTAAGGCTCAGAATGTATTGCTTATAAATATGTGTTTAAACTGTCTTCATAGGGTGTTAGTGTTATACTTTATATGTTATGTAATTGTACTTTGTATACACATTGACAGTAAGATAAACTTCTTTCAACTAAACTAAACTAAACTGTTAAAACATAAACGATTTAAAATAGGTTATGCTGCAATACTGCTTGATCATGAGTGAGAGAGGGGGAGACAGACAGAGAGACAGACAGAGAGAGAGAGAGAGAGAGACAGACAGAGAGACAGAGAGAGAGACAGACAGACAGAGAGACAGACAGACAGAGAGACAGACAGACAGACAGACATTAAGAACATGAAAGTAAAGGAATTAAGAAAGCTAAACAAAAGTCACTGAGGTCCTTTCAAGTATGTTTAACAAAAAAGTATGCTCACCAAAAGGATATTTAGTCTGATTGGTCT
>JAVSBT010444062.1:0-10411 GCA_033118115.1 Pharyngocirrus eroticus
TAGTCAGAATTTTTCTAACCAACGGGTTGAGCTAACTTTGTGAATAAGCCCCTTTTCTAGCTTGGCTCCTCTACTATGCATATTTATGTTGCAGTCAATGCAGCGACTAAACAAAGAAATAAAAAAAAATGAGAATCAGGGTCAACAAAAGGACATGCCCACTGCAGAGCAACTCAGAAATTCAAGGCGGACCCCTAAATTTCTGGTTTTAGGGTTTCCAAACAAGATTTTTTTCTTCTGCTGTTCCAGAGTGGAGATAGACAGTAGATTTTGAAAGCAGACCTGTAAAAACTTTTGTGACAGATCCGTACAGGACATTGAAAAATTAATCCTTATGTTGAACCCTGACAATTATATAATAATGAATAAGCCTTTCACTCCAAGATTTTACCAAAGTCACATGAGTTAATTTGTATTTTGAGTTCAGTTTGAACCGTTCTACAAGTTCATTAGTTTTGAGATAACATTGTATGCTGTGGGCTGTGATCATTGTCCCCATACTGAAGTGTACAGTAGTCCAAATGTATCACATGGTATAAAACTTTTTGAAGTTTGGTCAAAAAAAAAATTTTTTATATCATGTAATTAGGCATTTTTGCTTACCTCATATTGACAAATGGATTTGATGGATGGATCACAACATGACACTTTGGACAGTGAATGCTTCTTTGGACATGATATAAAATGCAACTTTTGCAGACTGAAAATATGCAAACATAGACAACTAATTTTGTTTATTTCTTGAATATTTCTATACCAATGGCAATGGGAATCATCAACAAGGCTGTTTATCATGATTGCCTTTTTTTAATATACAGTCAAAGAATTAGCTTAAGATTGTGTAGAAAGTCTATTTTGGAAACCGAGACCAAATTTAAAGACAGTTTTCATTGCAAATACTTACATGTGTGAAGACATTCTGTAATTGTCGTAGCACCAACCAAATAGCCTTTACATATATCACAAGTAAGGAGGGGATTGAGCTGTGTTATTGGAAGTTTAATATCTGGTGGACCACTCAATGTTCCAGGTTTAAGGGAGTCTGAAAAATCCTAAAATGTGAAAACACAAATAAGTTAAATGAGTTTTGTTTCTTTCTACATGTATACACTTCCAAAATGATTTTTCTATATTCCAAAATATACGGATTTCTTTCTCTAGACGTCTGAATTCAATTGTAATATTTCATATCATATGAAATGCAGAATGAATTTGTTTTGACATACATGATAAAATTGACAGTATTGCAGTCTTTTGATGAGTCTTAAAAAGGAATACTCATACACTTTAGTTTAAAAGAGTAATTTTGTCATGGGGCAAATATATATCATTGATTTCTTAAAAGTGAAGATTTGCTGTTGTTTCGAAGTAGATAATAAAATAATCACCATCATGAATCAACCTCTGTGAGAACCATGGTAAAGAATTTGGAGCGAGTACCTATCCTCAGCCTATGCCTACATCACTTACAACACAAAAACAACATTAACGTCACATGTATGCTGAAGTTTGCAAGTGCAAGAACACTACAGTGATAATTTACTATTTTACATTCGAAAAAAAAATTGCTGCTATAAAAAAACTGTCAAAAATTGAAATATGATTGTATCCTCTAAAAAACAAAATCCACGAATAGTTTTAAGTAGACCTTTTAATCAAGTTAACTTTTGCATGATAAGGAAGTGAAAAATAATTCATAAATATCTTTCCGTGTATTTGGTTCCGTGTGATGTACACAACACTGCGCAGATGTGAAAAAGCAGCATGGCAGTAAGTACTATTTTTGTTATCGGGACCAATATTTTTAATCAATTTATGCATTGAAACACGCTATAACACTACCCAATTTTTGTGTAATAGAAGCTTTCAACCTAAAGGTACTTAGATTGCACATTGAAAACTGAGTGCAATAATTTCTTTACCATTTATCAGCATTATACTGGTAGATTGCAGAAATGTTAAATGGCCTCAGACTGAAGTAAAGATGAACACGTGTGTTGAATAAAATTGATCAGAATGTACATGTACTCGATGCTCTTGTCTGCAATGATGAGAATCGAAAAACTTGATTTGTTGTTGTTAGTTAATATTTATCAGTTGAGGTCAATATAATGTTTACGTATTCGCATTCTTTATTTCAGCCTAAAGTAATGCATGTGCTCTATGAGCATGCATCAGGCTATGCCCTGTTCAGAGTGAAAGAATTTGAAGAAGTTGGATTACTCCAACCAGAGGTTGAAGAGAGTGTTACAGATCTTAGCAAATTTAACTCTGTTGTTAAACTTGTTGGATTTTCGCCTTTCAAAAGTGGTACAAATGCCTTGGACAATATAAACAGTATTTCAGAAGGTATGTAATGTTAATTGGCATTGACTAATATTTGAACAAACAATCTACCTTCTTTGATTGTGATATACTAATAATTCCTATAGTATATTGGTACTTATTTGGGATTATTTCTATTTTAGGAATTATTCATGAAGATTTACGTCTATTTATTGAAACAAATGTACCCAAGGCAAGCAAAAAACAGAAATCAATACTTGGAGTAGGCGATAGTAAAATAGCTGCAGCTCTTTCAGAGGAGATGGGTTTATCTTGTATGCATACTGATGTAGTACCAGAAATAATCAGAGGTAAGCTACTAAATGATCTTGTTGAAAGGTGTACCAGAAAGCTCTTCAGAATTATTCTGTGAATTTTTGAAGTAAAAGCTCAAGAAAGTCCTTGACATTTCATGGATGGAGTATTTTGTTTGTTGCTCTTCAAAATATTTACTGCTTTGCAATTATTTCTTCTCTTGATGGAATGCTTTGTAGTTGTTAGGCATACAGCAGAGATATGGGCTTTTAAGTGCAATTTTAAAGATGTAAGAAAATGGTTTACATTTTACTTTTTTAGGGATTAGGGCACACTTCCACAAACTAATCAAAGGACTAACAGAAGTTGCAGCAGCTAAAGCTCAGCTAGGTCTTGGTCACAGCTATTCTAGAGCCAAAGTCAAGTTTAATGTTCACAGAGTGGATAACATGATAATTCAGAGTATAAGCTTGTTGGACCAACTCGACAAAGATATAAACACATTCTCAATGAGAATAAGGTAGGCTATGCACTATTTTTTTAGGTCAATTGTAGATTGGTTTAATCTCATAAGCTGACCTCAAAACATGTTGAGTACCTTTGTATGATCCATAAGATTTCCATGGAATTATGTTGGGTAAGGGACTTATTAATAATAATATAGAAATAACTGGATTAAAATCATTGGTGCATGCTTTCTCTTATTTAGGTCCTATTTAAAAGTGTTTTTGATTGCCATGAGTTCCTGGGTTGCAGCTCTACTACAAAAGATTTTAACAAAACTTATTTTAGTGTGTTTCCTTTTTTGTAGAGAATGGTATTCCTATCATTTCCCAGAACTCGTAAAGATTGTTAATGATAACTACATGTATGCAAAAGTTGCCAAGTATATCAAGAATAAAAAAGACTTCACTGAAGAAATGTTAGAGGGTTTGGAAGAAATTGTAATGGATAGTGCAAAAGCACAGGCTATCTTTGATGCTGCCAGAAGTTCAATGGGTAAGTGGTTTTTTTTATTGTTTTGTTTTTTTACATAAAACTATTTTTTTGCCAAAGCAGTTATTGGATCATGTTAAATGACAGGTCAAGTCATAACAGTTGAGGCTTTAGAAATATGTTTTCAATTCACCTGGCCAAATCTGTTAAATTAGGGGAACTCTAGTTTTACCGCCGATTTATTCATAATTTTGGATAAGAACTGTCTGACATTGATGTTTTCTTCAGGTATGGACATATCTCCAATTGATCTTATCAATATAGAAAGGTTTGCCGTCAGAGTTATGGCACTTGCAGAATATAGAAAGAGTCTCTACACATATTTACAAGATAAAATGACTGCCGTAGCACCAAGTTTGTCAGCTCTAATTGGAGAACAAGTAAGTATTCTTGTCTTCACTCTGGAGTTTATTATATGTAATAGAACAGAAATCCAAAAAACCAATTACCTGGTGTAAAGAATGCTTTATTAACCAATTCATGTTTTTTTATAAAATAGGTGGGTGCAAGACTGATCTCGCACGCAGGTAGTTTGACGAATTTGGCCAAATACCCAGCATCAACAGTACAGATTCTTGGAGCAGAAAAAGCTTTGTTCAGGTATTGTAAAATGTTCAAATATTCTTTCAGTTTATCATAAAGTAGTTGATAGTAATGTTTCAGTTAAGATATGCATATTATAACTTTGTTTGAACACCCACTATTCTCTTCCCGCAGAGCTCTGAAAACTAAAGGTAACACCCCAAAATATGGTCTGATTTTCCATTCAACATTCATTGGAAGAGCTGGAGCTAAAAACAAAGGAAGGATATCAAGATATCTTGCAAATAAGTGTTCCATTGCATCAAGAATTGATTGCTTCTCAGGTATGTTACTTGAATACATTATTCAATATGTCTGATCTCGTATTATTGCCATGCATTATAGTTTTCCTCTCCTGGAGAAGTAGAAGTATATGATTATATAGTTATGTCATTGTTTGTTTGACAGAGTATCCAACATCTGTGTTTGGAGAGCATTTAAAAGAACAAGTTGAAGATAGGTTAAAGTTCTATGAAACTGGTGATGCCCCTAAGAAAAACTTGGATGTGATGAAAGTAGCAATGGAAGCGGTAAGGACAAACTTTTTTTTTATAATGATGGACCAAGCAAATCAGAAATATATATAAAAGTCTTAGCCAAGATTCTCCTGAAAAAAATTGTTATACCAATTTATTCTAATCTGTAAGATCTTTTTTTTTTCTAGAATGTTGAAGCTACAAACAATCTCAAAAAGAAGGAAAGGAAAAAGAAGAAGAAGGACAAAAAAAAGAAGAATGGAGAGGTTAACGGTGACCTAGACACAACTGCAGGAGCAGACACGACTATGGATGAGGATACCAGTATGGTAGAACCATCAAGTGAAAAGAAAAAGAAGAAAAAAAGGAAACATGAGAAAGAGGAAGAATCTGCTCTTGATTCAACAATGGACACCAGTGCTGTAAATGGAAGTGATGATGGTGCAACCCCATCAAAGAAACAGAAAAAGAAGAAAAAGAAGAAGAGCAAAAATGATGACGAGTAGAAATTGATTGGCAGGAAACATTGTTGATCTTAGGGAAATTATCAATTGAGTTAACTAATGAACCATCAATAAACAGTCACACAGGACATGTGTGTAAACTTGATGAAGACAATTTTCCCACAATATTTTAGATTAAATATTAGTTGCTTTTATGAATATGAAAATACATTATAATGAAAAGGAAGATTGCCTTTCTATATTCCATGGTCAATATAAAATGTCTTGACATTTGTACTGAGAAGTGGAAAAGGGACTTTATCATGTCATGGGCAGTAATTATAATAAACTGTTAATGATAAAACTTGGTTTTAGTTTCTTCTGTACCTTCTTTTTCAAGATTTTTTAATCTCAATACATGAATAACACATCCATAATGAAAAAGTTTCAATTAAGACTTCTTTGCTTAAATTTTTATTCACAAAAATATACAAATTTATACACAACAATTTCAAATAAACATAAAACCACAACAAATTGATCCATGATTTGTTTCTTCATTGCATGTTCCCTAGCAAAGAACCAAAGCCTTTATTTGGAACATGTGCACAGAAATAAACTTTATAATCCACTAAAATGTTCGATTTCCATGTCTAGAGAACATGATCATTTCTAATGTAGAGGCAATTGTTATCCACATTGAACTAAAGTTTGTTTTGCAATAAGAACCTTTGGCATTATCTTGTAGTACAACATCATTGGTGATGGCTGAAAATTGAAAGAAAAAAATCTAGAACACTGAAGTGCTGCATGGCAAAGAAACATCACAAATTAGTTATTTACTCTGTGACAAATAGGGGAGGACTATCATAGACATTATTTTAGTAAAATATGACCTACTTTTCCTATGCACTGCATTAGCCAAATCTGTTTCATTGTCATGTCTTTATGCATCACTTTGTTATTACACACAATTTCAACCTGAAGGAAACAAAGACAATTCATACAAGTCAAACCCCTTCATATTAAGGACTAATGATTTAAATGATATCGGATAAATGTATCACTTATATTTCAGCACAGCTAAACTATTTCCCAAAAACAAATATTTTGAGAACACACCATTTATATAAACAATGAGAGATGTATAGAGTGAGGGGATTTCAAAATTATAGTTCCAAGATTTTTCAATGTAAAAGATACCAAAATGATGAGTTGTGAAAAAAATAATTCTAAAAATGAATGCTTTTATATTTAGAATCTTAACAAGATTTTTTTTCTTAAAAATGTAAAGTGTATTTTATACTTTTCTATTGGGATTTTAACAAACATGGAAAATCTACTTTATAGGACTTTTTTTAAAAATAGGGTATACTTTATTTTGCAAATCAAATTACTGTATTGATTTTTATGATTTGTTAACTATTGAATCGGTTTTGTACCTCTGAATCAATAGGGAGACATAAATTCTTCCTCAAAAGTTGTCTCAAATGGCACACACCAGCTCTCACTGAGCATCTCATGAATTTATTTTCCAACTTCTTTGCCTCAGCATTGTTTTCTAGAGATTCATAACTGCTTGAAAAATAAAATCAACTTTTAAGTCAGTACAGTTCCCTCTCAAAATTCAAAAGAATATAACCTACTTCACCATCACCACATACAGAGAATTTTTTTTTTCTGTGTTCTAGATTTTTTCAAATGAACACAAATAAACTGATAACAATGTTTGCTTACTTAAAATTTTCCAGGCAGAAATATATCTGTTCATCATTCCTATAATAATGTCCTTGGGGATTGTCCAACATTTTCAAAGCACTGAATGGAACATTCACATCTTCTGAAAAAAGTCAAAAGTTGGTAATAATAAACATGTATGTACAGTGTTCAGTTCATTAAGAAACTTGTTTCAGGGTCACAGGCTGGCCCCTGAGATACGTTTCATTTTGGAAATGTATCTGTGTGGAAACAGAGATAAGGTCTTTTTGGTACATTGCATCGTGTGTTTGCATACTAATATGCGTCTATCAAATGTATAAAGCTTTTGTTTAGACCCCAAAGAGAGCTTTAATGGCTAACTGTGTAGGGTGTTAGCTTGAATTTTCATGCTAACATTCCATGCGGAAGGTCCCCGGTTCAAATCTGGGTAGTTTTAAGTGAATTATTTTTCACTGGCTTTCAAAGAAAAACGGTTTGGGTGCTCATAAGCCCATAGCAGTGTTCTCACTGTTTCTAGTAATGTAAAGCTTTCATGGTCAAAACTGTCCTTGAAAGTGCATTTGCGAAAGTACAATTATATACTATATATGAAGGTTCTGACGCGAATATGCTATTATTATTATTATTATTATTATTAGAACCCATGCATATATTATACCCTTTTATAAAACTTTTCACCCCTTTTCCTACTCTTTTCTGAATATAACTTCCCCTTCAAATAGCTTAAATGTCTTTTTTTAAAGGGGGGGATAAGGAGCCTGACATGTGCCTGCAAAAAGTCGGAATTGATTTGACGTGACAGTGATAGGCACCTATTTCAAGGATCATGACCGTGTTTGGCGAGCGTCCATAGCCATATTTGGAAAAAGGGGACGTCCGATGCTTACTGGTCCTTTGCTCCATCATTGGATATTTTCTTACACTGTACACATGTATACTACTAACCTTCCTTGTGTTTTTTTATCAACCCTCTTGATCTGTTAAATTCCTGCCTTTTTTTCTCTTCATCTGGATCAACAAAGGAGAAAATCATGAACTTTCATTGAAAAAAGTACCAGTGTTTAATTTTAGATGAGACTTTACTTGTAAAATTTCAAGTAAGCCATTCCCACTTGATCATTTCTTCTTGATTGAGAACTGTTATGTTTTGGGTCAAATTTAATCAAAAAATAGATTAAAACCTTTGTAGGCTTGTAAACACACATTTTTGGAGAGAAACAGAGAAAGCGTTTAATTTTTCAAATACAAGGTATTCATGCTATTCCATACAAATAATGACTTTCTTTTTGGTGTTTTAATGTAGATGGCCAAGTGTAATCTTATTTGCATGGAGATTTAGGCAGGCCAGGCCAATCTGTATGCCCCAAAAAATCATCAACTAACTAATCAATTTGGAATGCCCTATGTAAATATCTCAGTTCTGTAGAGTTTCAATGATCTTACTTTCAAAAAGTCCTGGCACAAGTTTGTACACTATATCCTGCATAACCCTATCTGGCTTAAGGTTGACCAGAGGCTGTGTCTCATGTATTTTGATGTTACATTGTGGGCAATGTTTACTGCTTTGCAGGTATTTCACAATGCAACTTTTGCAAACTTCAGAGAAAAAAAGGAAAGATACAACATTACAATGAGTAGTCTTCATAATTCAAAAGCTTTAAAAAACATCTTGGGTCAATACTTATGTTGTTTTGAAGGAGCTCACTTCTAGATTTTTTGACATCCAGTCATATTGTAAAGGTTCCACCCTTTTAATATATTAATTCATGATTGTATTTGAATTAATCCGGATTTTTGAATACTAAAATATAGTGCTCGAAAGGAAATGATTCACTGTTAGTTAGCCTTGAAGATTACTCATAAATCTTTACAACGAGGTATATCTAGAAGAACTTTGCTTAGCTATTAATACATTATGTCCAGTGCAGTGAAACCTGTATACATGGAAGCTTGCACAAGCTTTACTATTAAGATAGTGTATGACTTCATCTGTATGGAATGTCATGCTATATAATGCACCACCTATCGAAGAGGTGCAGAGATTCATACTGAGGCTGAGCTGTATATCCATGTCTTAATAAGGATAACGTATATGTATGAAATTGTATATAACCAACAGATACAATAAATTCATTAGTTCTGATCAAGCCATCCAAGACCTTTGACTTGTTTCATAGAAGCTCCAACTGTTCAACGGACCAGCTGACGGTTGTAAAACATAAGAAGATACCAGAGTTGTAAGTTTATCCTTGAGTTGGCGACCGCAAGATAAAAAGGACAATTCATAAAATTAGGGACTGGTCATCGATCTCATTGACAGATGACAATCCTCTATTTTATAATATGGTGGGTTTTTTCCAGATAAGGATTTAAGAAATTAGGAAAAGTCCTCATAGAAATATTGTCATGAAACACAACCCACGTATTTATAACTACATTTATGCCAATATATCATAATAAAATAAGATACATGTACACTTAACATGTCTTGTTTTTGTGGCTTTGCCCTATAGTATAGTCAAAAATTAAAAAACATGAATCATCATAGATTGTCCAATTGATAACACTGTTTGAACTTCCACCTCTACTTGTAAAATGTTGGGTTGCTTAACATTGTGAAAGCTGGAGAGTCAACTGTGGGATTTGTCCTATGATGAATGTTCTCCGACATGATATACCCACATACAAAGTACATACATTATTATAAACTTGACCAGGTTTATAGCCAACAAAAATATAACTTTCTACAACTTACATGTATGTAAACATTCACAAACTGTTGTTGCATCAATGAAATAACCTGCACATAAAGAACACACAATATGTGGGTTGATTTCTCTGATTCCAATTGAGTGTACCTAGAAAGACATTAGGAATGTGTAGTTGACAGTTGTACATGTAGTTATTTTTGTTTGACCAGGGATATAACTAGAGCTAAGAGTAAGAAGCTCTTTAAATTATATCTCGTGTATTATAGTCTGGTTACACTGTTTAGGGAGTACATTTTGATTGTTAAACATGCTTTACAAAAGGCTTTACATCTTTGACTTATAAATATTTTATGATGCTACTCAGAAACTCGCTGACACTTGTCTACTCAGTCTCAGGCTACTGCCACTGCGTGTGTCACTGTGATGAAAGTCTTCATCTAAAATCACCTAATAAGTAATAGATGACAGTGACGAACATTTACTATTCTGGAAAGGTTACATTTTCTGTTCGATCATGAAAGATCTTACCTCATCCATGTCTATGATTCATCTGATCATTATGATAGAAAGAATTCATAATCAACGTTAGAGTAGTAGAGCCAAGAAACAGGAACTGAAAACATGAAGGGCAAGGTCAGTCTGAGTGGGAAAGAGAGCTGCTGCACCATCTAGTGGTGTGTAATGATCATCGGAATGAGCAAAGACTTTTCAAGAGTAGAGAATGAATCAAAGAGTATATATATACATACTCTTTAAATGAATGTTGATACTAAGTATTCAGGCGGGGCGCAACAGAAAAAATATTGGGGGGGGACAAATATCTTATCCCAAAGTTTACAAACCGTGGGGGTTGGGGGTGGGGGGGGGGGGGGTGGTGTTAAAATAAACATTTACAACAATTATC